>JASCZW010012129.1:0-29489 GCA_034211315.2 Aedes japonicus
GCGCACTATTTTGTTAAGGACTGTATCGTTAATAATGAGTACACCTAAAAATTGCTGTATTTAAATATGATTTATTTATTTTGCAACTCAAATTCATTTACATTGTTTATTGACCATCAAAAAAACCCATTACATCAGTTCTCATTTAATTTTTCGTAGATCTGGCCAGCGCTCGCACCTTCTTCTTGATGTTCCTCATGAGGTTTTGCTTACGTTTACCCAGTCTTTTCTTAATTTGATTATGCCATCTGCTCCTCTAGCCTTCTTCCGCAGCTTTCCTTTCATCAAAGCCCAAAATTTCTCAATGGGCCTTATTTGTGGAGAATTTTGACACTGTTCTCTTCATACTAGTCCAAAGTGGCACGTGCATAGTAGCAGGATGCAAAATCAGGCCAAATCGTATTAGTGGCAGAACTCGTTTGTCATTTAGGCGTCCATATTTGCGGTAGTGAAAAAAGGTGTCGATTTCATACCGCTCCACTATGGTACGAATGGACACATTTCGCGACAAAAATCGATAACTTGAAAACCATTAACTTTAGACAGATGGTGTTTTCGAGAGACTTAATTTAAAAAACAAGATCTAACTTTTGGTTTGGGTTGTGACTAGGGTGGTCCTTTTTTGTTCATAATAAAAATTTCAACTTTTTATTCTTATTACTTGCTTTGACAGAATTGTAGATATTTTAATTTAATGAAACTTTGCTGAAAAAAATTAGCTTCTATCTCATCTACGTATCATTTTATAATAGTTTTTCTAACTTTCCTTAGGGTGGAACTTAAAAAACAATTTTTTTGCTGTAACTCATTCATTTCAATTTGAATTTGAAAACTATTTAAGGATGACTTTTAGAGTATAAATGACGCACATTTTGAAGAATCTAGATAGTTGCTAGTTATTGTATTAGGTAAGTTGTAGGGGTTGAAGTGTAAACAAAAAATACGTTTTTACTAGATATCTCATGTTTTATTTGCAAATATTTGCAAACCCAGAGTACGTAAACTGAAAGTTCAAATTTTCATCTACAAGATCTATGCAAAATTGTTTGTTCCTTTTGTCCCTTGAGGAAAAAACTTTTAAAATTTTGTAGTTTTGCTTTTTTTGTGTTATGTCTGTTTGTCTGTGTTGACATATTCACATTTGTTTACTTGTATTTATTTATTTACATTAATATATTTATCTTGATATATTAACATTCAGCTATTTTTTTTAGTCCCACCCTAAGGAAAGTTAGAAAAACTGTTATAAAACGATACGTAGATGAGATAGAAGTTAATTTTTTTCAGCAAAGTTTCATTAAATTAAAATATTTACAATTCTGTCAAAGCAACAAATCCTCTAAGTCATAAAAACAAAAAGTTGAAATTTTTACTATGGACAAAAAAGCGACCATCCTAGTCACCACCCAAATCAAAAGATAGATCTTGTCTCTTTAAATAAAGTCTTTGCAAACACCATCTGTCTAACGTTAATGGTTTTTGAGTTATCGATGTCGTGAAATTTGTCCGTTCGTAAAGGGTGATACGGTCAAAATTTGGTCAAGGGAAAACGCGTGTAAATCGGTGAAATCGTTTATTTAAAAAATCAAATTAAATTTCTTTTCAAGTTCAATTAGTATAAAATTCAGGAAAAATATTCAGTTAGGCTTCCGCTTTTCCAAATCCGAATTGCCGGGCCTTACGCTTGACCCCTGCCATCAGATTTTGTACAGCCACCTTGTCCACCTTCTTCGCCGCAGAAAGCCAGTTTGCCTTGAACTGCTGCTCGTTCTTAGCTGTTTTTTTGGTCTTCTTTAGGTTCCGCTTGACAATAGCCCAGTATTTCTCAATTGGGCGGAGCTCTGGCGTGTTGGGAGGGTTCTTGTCTTTGGGAACCACCTGCACGTTGTTGGTACGCCGCACTCCATGGCCTTTTTACCGTAATGGCAAGATGCCAAATCCGGCCAAAACAGTACGGAACAACCGTGTTTCTTCAGGAAAGGCAGCAGACGTTTATTCAAACACTCTTTCACGTAAATTTCTTGGTTGACAGTCCCGAAGCTATGAAAATGCTGCATTTCAAGCCACAGGTACAGATGGCTTGCCAAACCAGATATTTCTTTGCGAACTTTGACAGTTTCGTGTGCTTGAAAATATCTGCTACCTTTCCCCTTCCTTTTGCCGTATAAAACTCCTGTCCCGGAAGCTGCTTGTAGTCGGCTTTGACGTAGGTTTCGTCGTCCATTACCACGCAGTCAAACTTCGTCAGCATCGTCGTGTACAGCCTCCGGGATCGCGCTTTGGCCGTCGTATTTTGTTTATCATCGCGATTTGGAGTCACTACCTTCTTGTAAGTCGATAGTCCGGCTCGTTTTTTGCCTGATGCACGGTTGTAGACGATACACCCAGCTTATTTGCGGCATCTCGAGAGATAGGTTAGGGTTTCGCTTGAAACTACCGGCAACTCTCTTTGTCGTCTCAGCGGCTTCCGGTTTTCGATTTCCCCCGATCCAGACTTCCTGGCTGTCGACAAACGTTCCCCAAACACTTTAATTACATTTGTAACGGTTGATTTGGCAACTTTTAGCGATTTTGCCAACTTTGCGTGCGAGTAGCTCGGATTCTCGCGATGCGCGAGCAAAATTTTGATACGCTGCTCTTCTTGCTTGGACGGCATTTTGACAACTGAAGAGTGAATTCCAAAATCAAAATAGGAACAACATTCTACACACACACACCTTCAAAATGAGGGGTGTTCAGGTTGTTTAAATGCAAAATTGAAAGAACTACGTCAAGTTGATATTGACCAAATTTTGACCGTATCGCCCTTTACCATAGTGCGCTCTGGCAAATTGCTTGCCAAACCAACACCTTTTTTCAAATTTGTTTTGCAAAAAATCGATTTCTCCGAACTTGGGACATCCGTTCCACGCTTCACGGTGTGAAACTGTGCCCCTGGAAGTGCTCTGCAGTCCCATTTGACGTACGCCTCGTCATGATAATGCACATGTCATTTTTGCTCAAAACTCGTCGTACAGCTTCCGAGCCCGAATTTCCGCGAAATCCACCTGAATTTGGTTACGTTTCGGACATGTTTGTTTTCGGTACGTCTTCAGGGAATTTTACTCCTTTGCACGTTGAACCATTCAATCTATTGATACGGTTATATATTGTTCGGTGGCGCGAGTGATCGAGTGAGCACAGAAAAAAAGAAAACAATAAAGCTGCTTCCCAGTGAAATTTGGTGGGCCGGCAGTGGAGGTCATAATAAGTTGTGATACAATATTTTCTCTAGCCAAACTCGCCGGGCCACCACGTCTTGGAACAAGTTAACCACTGTTGGTATAAATCGATCCAGAATCTCGACCGTTAGTAATAATAACCTTGATTTCCTAATAAAGAACCACCATCACTCTTTGTGAGTGGCCCCAATCAAGTAGCAAATCGGCACTTAATATCTAAACGCTTCACTTAACAGTTTTAGTTTACCAAAACGAACTCTGCTGCCATCCAATATCCCAGTGATTTCTCGTGGAAGTGCAGAGGTGTTCTCGGTTTGCAATAACGCGAGTATCACGTCAAAATATTCCTACCCTTTTCTTATTTGATCTGCATTCGGGCGAGCCCAGCGTCGGTATTGCCTTCGGTTTGGGATCATTAGTTTTTACATATTGAGGATGTATGCTAGTCCTAAACATCATCTGTTGGTTCTCTGTGTAATTACTAATTGATCTGGCAATAACGGAATAGCAACCGCGGGCGGTCTATTATCATCATGCTCATGCTCATCACGTCCAATTATTTGTATTGTCCATATTTATGCTTCGAATATTTTTTTCTGTGTTCCATCATATCTTTGGTTTACACACAGAAAAAAATAATGAATTTAAACTGGAGGGTAAAATTTCCCCTCGTTTGATTCCAAGTAGAAACAAGAGTAAACACCACAATAGGGTATTTTAGGGGTACATGGATTATGACATTTTTCAATAAAAAGTATAATAATATTCCCACACACCATTTATTATTTTATTCTGACAAGTGCAACTTTTGAAAAAACAATTTCAAAATATTATGAAATAATAATGATTGCAAGACAACACAATTCGATTTCACCATGAAACACGCTACAAAAAACAGACTACCTAAACTAACGGATCGACCATTGATTTCAAACATAAAAACGCCATAAAAGTGTTGCATACACTGTAACCGATCAGTACCCATTAATGAGTAAAAATGTACCCATTTTTGATAGTATATGGAGCTGTCAAAAAATGGGTACTTTTAAAATCAAAATAATACATACTAAAGACCCATTTTTTATCTTCAATGAGAGACCAAAAGATGGGTATTTTTCTACCCATTAAAGTGCAAAAAATATCTTAGCATTTGCCGGACTCCCCCTGTGAAGTTTAAAGTGCGCTGTTCTAAAACTAAAAAATAAACCTTCGCGGAATCCAGTCCACGAAAACGAAAAGAATATGGATGAACTGAAGGTGAAATTGGATAATGAAAGCTTCCAAAAATTAAGAGGTACGTTATTATTTTATTATAATAATTTAAAATGCTTCGATTTCATCAGTAGAATTGTACTTCCGAGTACGCGTCCCTTCCGGAGCGTAAAATCCAAGCTTCCATCAAAATTACGTCACAATTAAATCTTATCAAATATATTCCACGGGAGCCTTCAGGAATTGTTTGGGCGATGTAGGAATCTCTCTGGATGATCACGATGTGATGACCGCTTCAATGGACCACCACACGTCACCGGAATATTTGGCGACGTGAAAACCCCCGAACGAAACTTGACATACCTTAGAGGTAAAAGGTCTGTCACTAAAGAGTTGTTGTTACGAATAAAATATACAAATACAGTTATTGCTATCTACTATTTTTATTCTAATGCTATGTATACAATATCACAAGTAAAAACAAATCACGAAAAACGGGAATTCATTCCCATTTCGCAAATAACAAACATTTTGAAAATTGGGTATTTGATACTCATTTCCCTAATAACAAACATTTTGAAAAATGGGTAAAAATACCCGATAGCCTGACGTACAGGCTCTTTACCCATTAATGGGTAAAGTGTTTTACCCATTAAAGGGGTTAACCCACTTAAGTTTGAAATGGGTGATATTTTACCCATTAATGGGTACTGGCCGGTTACAGTGTAGTCCAACGGTGTACATCTTGCTGTCACTTTGCACAATTGTCACATTGTGAACTACAGGAAAATAAAAATTAGTTAAAAATCCAGAAAAAATAGTTGAGGTTCTAAAAAAAAAATTTTGCTAGTACGAACGCTTTTTATCGGATGGGTGGAAAAAAGCTTTTTTTTTTAAATTAAACCCCTTATTGTTTGCAAATCTCTCATTCAATAGACCTGATTCCAGAGATATCTGTCTAACGTCTAAAGATTTGAGAACGTTATGAACAGTGCTTGCAGGAAATTAGCTCTTTTGCAAGTTTTTTTACTGACAGATCTTTTCTTATTTCCTTCGAGTTCTTCTAGTATTTTTCGGAATTCTTTCTTATTTTTTCAGATTTTTCTAAAACTATCCAGAATTCGTGATATACTTGAAATCCAGAACGAATTCTTTTAATTTATGAACTCATCTCTGAAATCCTTGAATTCCAGAAGTTCAGTAATTAAGTGAAATACAAATGAATTTGCTCTACTTCTAGAAGGAGTTCTTTAAATTCCTTTAAAACCATTGAATACTTAAGAGAATTCCTTGAATTCTTGACGGAATAACTTAAATTTCAAAATAAATTCACTTAATTTCTCAAATTCTAGAAGCTTTTCCTTGGATTCCAGAACGTATTTCTTGAACCTCAGAAAAGTTTTCTTGAATTTCAGAAGAAACTCATTAATTTTAGAAAGAATTGCTTGAGTTCTAGAAGGAATTCCCTGAATTTTAGTCGAAATTACTCGAATTTCAGAAGGAACTCATGTAATTCAAAAAACAAATTCCTAGAACTTCATAAAAAATTCCTTGCACTGCAGAGCTCATTCTTTGAAATTCAGAAGGAATTCCTTGAATTCTAGAGGTCCTTTTCTGAATTTATTTCAAAAGTCTTCCAGAATTCCTAAATCCTTCCAGAATTTTTCTAATCTGTTCCAGATGTTTCGGAAGATTCCACCCACAAAAATTTCTTCTAGAATTGATTGAGTTCCATCTGTTAGTCGAAAAGCGCCGTTTGTTATTCATGGAATTCCTTTACGGATACATGGAACTCTTTCTGAAAGTTAGGAAATTCCTTGTGTAATATAAGGATTACCATCTGGAATTCATGCATTCACTTTTGAAATCTCATCAATTATTTAGAGAACGCAAGGGATTAGTTCATCAAACACATTCCCGAGTTTGCGGAATTTCTTCTGGAATTCTTAAAATTTCTTTTGTAATTCATGGAATTCCTTATTTCCACTCAAGTAGTTATTGCAATTGCTCTTTTTTCGACGCCATCTTTGATCTAATAGCGTGTAGTATCATCAAAAATTGATTTTACACAATGAACAGACATAAGTTCATCAGTCTGCGAAATATATCACGCGTTAATGAGGTATTTCCAGAGATATACATATTTAGGGGTGTCCAGATTTTGTCACGAACAAACCTTAGTTTAAGAAGAGCTTTGAAAGTATGTAAAGTTGCTAACTGATGCCGCTGACTGATGCATAGAAGAAAGATGACCAGAAGACTTGGGTGACAATAGCGCTACTTGACTGAACGGATTAGCTTGGATTGATCTAGAAGTGCACTTCTGCGAAGAAAATCTGGAAAGCATTACATGACCACTATCAAAAAACTAGCATTCCTAGCCATGTTACGCCGATTGATCAACAAACAGTATACGGGAGGAGAAAATCTTGAACGCAAGCTTGAAGATATGGAAATTGCACACGCAGGATACAGACTTTCAGCCAAAATCATGGTATTGATGATATTAAGGAGCATGCCAGAGTCGTACGACCAACTGACAATTAAGTTGGATTGCGTTCGAGAACTGGCTAGATGCCAAACATCTGAAGAGTCCCATCCTGAACTGCTGGGAAACATTCTCCAAAGCTTTGAGAAAGTCCTCTCCAGAATTTCTTGAAAAATCTTCCTTAATTTGTTTAATTTTTTTCCTGAACTTCTGGGAAGTCCTCTTCGGAACTTCAAGGAAGCTTGCTCGTGAGCGTCTGGGAAGTTTGCTCTTGAATTTTGAAGAAATTTCTGGTTGAACTACTAGGAAGTGGCCCCAAAAACTTCTGGAAAGATTCTTTCTGTTTTTCACAGAAGTATCAACCTGAACTTCTACGAATTCCTGAAATTCTAGAAAGCCTTGTTCTGAAATTCTAAAAGCTTCAGCAAAACTCTCTAGCACTTCTGGGTAGATTCAACTGCACTTTTGGGAAGTTTCCTTTGGAACTTCTTAGAAACCCTAAGCTTATTATTTCTAAACTTCTGATAATTTCCTTCTTGATCTCCGAGGAAAATTTGCCTGAAATTTTGGGAAAGTCCTCTCCAGAATTTCTTGGAAAATTTCTTTAAATTTGTTGAATTTCTTCTTGAACTTCTTGTAGTCTTCGTCTGAACCATTGGGAAGTTTTCTCCTGAAATTCGGGGAAGTATGTTCTTGAACTTCTGAAAAATTCTTGCTTACACTGCTAGGAACTACCCTTTATGCTATTTGTATATTTTTTTCTGTTCTTTGAAGTGGTTTCTTCCTGAACTTCGCGAAAGCCTCATTATGAAATTCTCAAATGTTCTTTTTTGAAGCTTCGTAAACATCTCTAGAAGTTTAACGGTACTTTCAGGAAATTTATTCTAGAACATCTGGGAGATCGTTTACTGGACTCCAGAGAAATTCTCTCCTGTACTTCTAGTACGTATAGTCCTGAGTTTTGTGGAAGATTGTTCATGAATTATTGAGAAATTATAGGTTGTGTAAGTATCTGTGGTAAGTATCTTTTCGAAGTTCGGGAAGCTTTTTTCCTGAACTTCTGGGAAATTCCATCTTGAATTTCTGGGAAGAACTTCAGAACCTTTGAAGAAGATTCTTCTTGAAATTCTAGAACGTTTCATCTTGAAGCTCTGGATTTCTCTATAAGATGTGCCCTAAATTCTGAGTAGATTCTTCCTGTACTTCTAGGAATCTAGAACTAGTCTCATAAACCACTTAATTTGAGGTTAAATTTCCAAATCCCAGATGCACTGAAATGATGCGTTTAGAAGTACTTTAAAAAGAATTAGAGTGCTAAGATTAATTTCAAAAGCTCATCATTTTCACTGTTCTGAGTGGCCCTAATGAATCAAGGTCTGGGTCAATTTCCTACCACTTCTGCTTAGCATAAATTTTGATGGCTCCCCGCCACAAAAGCCTCTGACGATGTCCACATTAATTTTAAGCAGTTCAATGAGTCATTCAAACTTAACACATCTGTAATAGGACTGTCGAGAGCAAAGTGACGGTTGACTCGTCTTCTATAATTGGTCCCATAATTCATCAAATTTTTATTTAAAACTAGCTGATCCCGGTGCGAGCGTTGCTACGCCTGCAGCTAAATGAGTGAACATTACATAGAACTGACGCTTTTTGTTAATGAGTTTTTTTTTAGTAATAAGGAGTTCAAACTTCTATCAGAACATTCTTCATTGTGTTTCATTTATATGGGAGATCCCTCCCTCCACTTTTAGAAGACGGAGTGGTCTCAAATCATCATAGAAACATTTCTCTCCTTCAAAAACCTCCATATGCCAAATTTGATTCCATTTTCTTGATTAGTTCTCGAGTTATGCATAAATTTGTGTTTCATTGGTATGAGAGCCCCCCCCTCCCTTCAGAAAAGGGAGGGGTCTCAAATTAGCATTGAATCAGTATTCAGCTACAAAACCTCCACATGTTAGATTTGGTTCAATTTGCTTGATAAGTTCTCGAGTTATACAGAGTTTTGTATTTCATTTGTATAGAGCCCTCCCTTTCAGGGCGAAGAGGAATCTAAAGCCATCATAGAAACCTTTCTTGCCTACAAAACCTCCACATGCCATATTTGGTTCCATTTTTTTTGATTAATTCTTGAGTTATGCAGAAAATAGTTTTTCATTTGCATGAGAGCCCCCCTTTCTAAAGGCGGGAGGGGTGTCGAACCTTAATAAGATCCTTTCCTGGACCCAAAAACCCCTGCATACAAATTTGCATAGCGGTAGGGATAGTTCTCAGTGTTTGGTTTAAATTTGTGTTTCGTATGTATGGTAGCCCCCGTTTTTCAGAGTGAGGAGAGGTCTTAAATTACCACAAAAACATTTCTTGCCTTCAAAAACTCACCCATACCAATTTTGGATCCATTTGCTTGATTAGTTCTCGAGTTATGCAGGAATTTGTTTTTCATATGCATGGGATCCCTCCCTTCCTAGAAGCGGGAGGGCTCTCGAACTATCATAAGATGCTTTCCCGGACCCAAAAACCACTGAATACAAATTTGCAAAGCAGTAGGTATAGTTCTCATGTTTGGTTGAAATTTGTTTCATTTGTTTAAGAGCCCCCTTTTTAGAGGGAGGAGGGGCTTTGAACCATCATAAAAACATTTCATGCCTTAAAAAACTCGTCCATTCCAAATTTGGTTTCATTTGCTTGATTATTTCTCGAGTTATGCAGAAATTTGGTTTCTATTTGTTTGAGAGCACCCCCTCCCCCCTTCCTCTTCATTTGACGGAAGAGTCACAAATCACCATAGAAACATTTCCTCCTTCAAAACTTCCACATGCGAAATTTGGTTCCATTTCTCTTATTAGTTTTCGAGATATGCAAGGATTTGCGTTTCATTTGAATAGGTTCCCCCCCTTTGAGAAAGGGGAGGGGTCTCAAATCAACATAGAAAAATTTTTTGTCTTCAAAAACTCCCACATACTAAATTTGGTTCCATTTGCTTGATTAGTTCTCGAGTCATGCAGAATAGTGTATTTCATGTGTAACGGAGCCCCCCCCCCCCTTTAGAATGGGAAGGGGTCTCAAACCAACATAGAAACATTTTTTGTCTTCAAAAACCCCCACATACTAAATTTCGTTCCGTTTGCTTGATTAGTTCCCGAGTTATGCAGAATATTGTGTTTTATTTGTATAGGAGCCCCCCTTTTATGACGGGGAGGGTTCTCAAGCTACCATTAAAACCTTTTTGCCTTCAAAAACTCACACATGCTAAATTTGGTTTCTTTTTGCTTGATTAGTTCTCGAGTTGTGTAGAAATTTGTGTTTCATTTGTATGGGAGCCCTCCTTTCCAGTGAAGGGAGGGGTCTCAAACCATCATAAGATTATTCTCCGGCCCAAAAATCCCTGCATACAAAATTTCACACCGATCGGTCCTTTCGCTCGCGAGTTAAATCGTGACAAAGGAAACCCCAACTCATTTTTATTATATAGATTAATTTTTCAACTTGGTAACCAGCAGCTTCGAACCCGAATCCACCTGGTTGAAAACGAGATTTAAACCACTAGTCCACTATGAAGATTTAAGTATAAATAATTTAAATTCATTAAATTACATTAAATTAATTTAATTTAATTATATAAACTAATTTAAATAATTTTAATTAATTTCATTATTTATTTATAACCACAATGCCGATTACATAAATAGTCATAAACTCAGCAAATCAGCAAATCAGCAAAGCAAAAAGCATTCAGAACCGATGCTCTAGGATTTAAATTTGTGCTCCACCTGTATAGAAGAAAAGAAAAATAAGAAGAAGAAAAATACACGAGAGCTCAATTTGGAAAAAAAAATAGCAACACTGCTTACGAAAACTAATTAGATTATGAAAACACTTAGAGTACAGTGTGTCTGGAGTAGTAATCATAGTGGATTCGTTAAGGAATTTTACTTCCTTATGATAATTGTAAGACGTAAAATCCAGAAGTGCTAGAGGATCATTTCCGACCGTTTTACTACTTGGAAGAATAGTGGAAAAAAAGGGAAATAATTCTGAACACTTCCACTATCAACTCTGTTTGTTTCGTTCAACGTTTATGCCATATTTTTTTATGGAAGAGTACCATTGCGATCAAATCGTTGAGTGCTGACAGAGTTTAATGATGCAACATAATGCTTTTTCGTAGTACGTTCTTATCTGTGTACAAAATAAATGGCCGTATATAGCAGCAATGACAGAGCGAAATGTGTCCTATTGGGCTATTTAATGTCGAAATCCAGTTCAAGGTCGATGGATAAGTTCACTAAATGAGTTTAACTTTTCTATGGGTGCCACTAAAAGAGTGATGAAAATGGTTGGAAGATGCTTAGCGAATGTTAATGTTAGAACCCATCGTCATCGTTTTTTTCGTCATGATTCACTGAACGCATTCAGAGTTGAACCATCAAACACATTTGAAATCGTAGTTCCTAGTTATTTATAATTTTCATCTTGAAGAAAAAAAAGTCTGAAACGAACCAATGATGCAACCGCACTGCTCACGATCCATGCTGTCGTATAACCAACATTGGAGCTAAATAAAGAACCAATCTCGAAAACCAAATGTACATTTTGACCTGATAACCCAAAATTATCGGTTGTCTTCAAAGTTTGATACTTACGGGTGATTTGCCATCGGCCAATTTCGAAAAGGATCTGTGGATCCGATGATTCATCACTTGTCCTCATTGTGATTTTACAATATTTTGGCCCGATTTGGCAACAAGCTATTATGCAAAACCGGCACATTTAGGCCAAAATCAACACAAATACAAATGTCGAGCAACTAGCAAAACAAACTAATATATTTACAAAGATGACATTCAGCCTGCAGGGATTGATATTGACAGTGAAATCACTATCGATATCGGTGAGCCCTGTTGATTGCACCACCACTGAGAGCAGGTTGATCCACATCTTGTTAGATTTCAAGGAGATGTAACCTACGGTACAAAACTTTTGCATCGGATTACCCAACGTGGTATTTTACAGTCGAAATATGCAAATTTTATAATATGTAACATCATCTGTCGAGATTGTTATCGTTGGACTACTTTTTTTGTAACGTGGGGAGAGGTTTACAACACATGAACTAGTTATTCATGTTCGTAAAATGCTCTACACGGGTGATTCATAAAATGTTTACTAAGTCTTAGACTTCATTCAATAACCAAAACCTGCTTTGAGCCTTGGAGAGGACGTGCCAGCTCAGACTCAAAAATTGCGCAAAATTATGTTGCAAAAAATAATTGAGAAATATTGAAAGAGAAGTTTGTTTGCTAAATTAGGCCTTTTAATGTTGTGTTATATTTGATTATTGTTGTTGTGTTTTATGTTGATTTGTTGTGTACCATAATTACTGTAGAGACATCCAAGAAAAATTGTTCTTGGTGAGTTCTTCAAATGAAAATGATCTCCAACTATACCGCAAAAATTAAAAAAAAGACGAATGGTTGCATTGGTCCCATGAAATGGATTATATGGTATATCATTTTGCCACTACATGTTTTTGATTTTTATAGATAGGCTCAAGTTTTTGGATCCATAGGAGAGCATTATATCAGGAGACGGATGATGAAAGAACAAACATCTTAGGAAGCACCACTCAAAAAAAAATGAATTTTACCAGGTGCGTAAAATGTCTCCCTCATTCAATAGCATGCCAAAGGGGGCATAAATAACAAAATTGTTTGCAATCTTGCATGCGCCTTGCCACATGTTTTGCTCTCTTTCATACAACAGGCTAGATTCAGGCGTTATCGTGTTTAAACTTACATGAAATATCCAATTATTTTCTGCCAAATCTTGCATTCTCTTTATGTGCATTAGATAAGCAGAAAATTGAATGTTCCTTTATATCTGTGCAGCTAATCGGTCCCCCCTCATAACATATATCCCAATGTATAACCTCTCAACAATTCTGTCAAAATAACATGGCGAAAAAACCAAAACCGACGATTCTAGTATCGTAAAACGAATGAATGAGATACTCTATGGTGTACTTGGGTTCTAAATCACACAGATAAAAAGAAACATTGAATTTTCTGCGTTTCTAATGAACATAAAGGGAATGCTAGATTTGTCAGAAAATAATGAGATATTTCATGTAAATTTAAGCCAGATAACGCCTGAATCCAGCCTGTTGTATGAAAGATTGCCAATATTGTTGTATGGAACATGAAAAGTTGCAAACAATTTCGTTGTTTAAGTCTCCCTTAGCTTGGATTTAAACGAGAGGATATTTTACACGCTTGTTAAAATTAATTATTTTTTTCTGTGCAGTGAATCAATTTTCAATCGTTAGCTTCCTGTTGATTCATCTTCGATTCTCTCCATCCTTTTTTATGGTTAGATTGCTGGATTATATCTAATCGCTATGAAATTTCTCACAAAGAAAATGGCTTCGATATATTCTCCAGCAGCTTCTCTAGCTGAGTTTTTCTTCCATGTAGGCAATTAGTAAGTGTATAGAAACAATCGCTAGAACCATTACATATCCTTTGGGTAGCGTCGTAAAAGAATGTGTGCTTGTTCGAGTACTACAAGGTGTCCGAATATAATCCGTACAACAAAATGGTGTTAAAACTATCTCTTATTGTTGGATTAAAAAATCAATATGTATTGTTTGTTATAGCAATAAAAATGGCCGTTTCGTGCTGAGATGCACGCCTTCAAACGTTTCGGGAAGTTATCCACGATGGCCGCGAGTTCTTCGACAGATATTTGTTCCCAAACCTGTAAAAGGGACGATTTAAGATGTTCAAGTGATTTATGTGGTATACTTGACTTCAATATGAACCATCCCAAATTGTTAATCGGGTTCAAATCCGGTGAGTTAGATCTTTCGTTAAAAAGCTTGGGAAAATGCGTTCTCAAAGGCTAATAGTCTTTTTTGCTCCATGATCCGGTGCCCAGTCATGTTGAAAACTCCATTCATTTTTGCCGAAATGCTACGATGTCCAAGAAGCTACTGTGTCAGTAAGTAGCTTCTGATATACCACTGATTCATCTTTCACACCCTTGTCGATGAAGATCAAGGGTTTTGCCGGAATGAATTATTCCAGCCCAAACACTACTTGGAACCAGAAAGCAGCGATGATGACTCTTTGATAGTTACTGATGCTATCGATTTTGGAAACGATTTCATGGTTAACAGCACTGACCGATAGCGGCCCTCGAAAAAGCGGTTCAGGAGAACCTTAGCTTTTCTCAATCGGTTTGCTTTCATAGTGTGAAATAGTGATTCTTGCACAGCTTATATGACTGAAGCTGCAAATCGTCGTGAACTGTAGCTCTAAGGGAAGATTTTGAAATTTTCAGTGATTTCGTCAACATTCGGATGAAAATTAAAGAATTTCGCTTGACTCGTCGCCGGATAATCTCGCGCCTTTGTGGAGTTCGAACGGTGCGCTTTTTTCCTCTCCCTACGCGGTCATCTAGTGTTTCAAGCTATTAGTGTCGTTTTATTGAGTTACTCAATGTAGATTTTGCCATATTCAGGGTCTTTGTAATCACTGAAACAGTTTTTCCTCTTCGTAAAAGTTCAATTACACCTGCCCGCAACTCATCCGGCTTCATTTTGAATGAATTATAAATCACAACTGTACCAAACTTACTGCTAATAAAGACAATGGGTTAAAATGTTAAACCATGTAGGTATTCTTAGTTTAATCCACTTGGTTGTGTTGAGGCATGCCGACAAAGTCTGTACGGATAATTTGCCGGCACCCTGTGCTTATCAAATAGCCCTGCACTCAATTTGAACTACTCCTATTAAATTTTTCACAGCCTACCGTACACTAACGTAGCTATCAACACTCTTTCTTCGTGTCTTTCGTTCTAGCAAAATTAAAGTCTGTCCACGTTAAATTTCAGACACTTTACTTTCAGTGTAGATTTTGAATTATTTCACGGATCGCTGAAACGTTTCGCTTATATGACAGCTGAAACTCTGCACTAAATTTCATGGTACAATATGTTTACATTCCGTAAAATGGCGTCGAATCAAGTGGAAGTACGCAAACGTATTTTGTACGAATGGCATCAAAATCCGAATTTATCAGTACGCAATCTTGTCAGGTAGCTCAAACTACCGAAAAGTACCTTTTTTTTGTGTTTGCAAATTACTTGACCAGCGCTTGACTGTGGATCGGAAGTATGCAAGCGGAATAAATAGAAAAGTATGCTCACCACAAATGGACAAGAAGGTTGAAGACATTATTGAGAAAAATCCCAATCTTTTTGTGCGAAATGTGGCATGCAAAGTTGGGAAGTCCAAAGTATGCGTACAAAAGCTGAAGCAGGCAAGGACTGAAGATGTACAAAGTGAAAAAGGTGCCCAATCGTGATGACAAGCAAACTTATACTGTAAAAAGTCGTACTAAGGGAACGTCCATTAATTATGTCACACAAACAATGACTTTTTATAACCACTCCCAAATGTCACGTTTTTTGTATGGACCTTCAAATTTTTGGTATGGATTGTCACGTTCTTCCCCCCCTTCCCCCTTATTGCGTGACATAACTAATGGACCTTCCCTAAGGAACTTGACACCAATTTTTCGCAAACATTTTCTTGTATAATAATAGACGACAGAACATACGTACTAGAAGGCTTTGAACAGCTCACGGGTCTGGCTTTTTAGACCGCATTGCAAAATTTATCAGAAGCCGCGGCTCTTCAGCTCTGTTTTGCTCTGATTTGGCCTCTTGTCACTATGTGAAATCAGTCTTGGAATGGTATAAGGTACAAGAGGTCAAATGCGTGCCAAAAATAGCCAATCCACCAAACTGTCCAGAACTTCAGCTAATAGAGAATAACTGGGCTCAAGTAAAGCGGAGGTCTTTTGTTGAAACCAAATTAAAAGCAAATGGTAGCGATAATTTCAAGAGAAGTAGAGAATTGTCACGGCGGGCGTATCTGACGATACCGTACGGACCCTGATGGCGGGTTTACCACAGAAAGTTCGAAAATTTTACAGAAAGAAGGAGTAAGATCTTAATCAACTGATTTTAATGTAGATATAACTCTATTACTGTGAAATGAAAAATCGGTTCTGTTGAATTATGTATACTTTTTTTTGCTGCCATTAATTCGGTGTCCGAAATTTAACGTGGACAGGCCTTACTGTCAGTGATTGAGTAGAATTGTAATTCTTTCTCTTTTTTTCACACAGAAATGATACTCAATTTTCGTGAAAAGTGGATCTTCTCAAAAATTAAGTTGATCCACTTTTTTGAGTAACATTTTCATGAAAGCAAAAGAGGAAGGAACACAATTGTTCTCAGTCATTGAGTAAAAGGGAACGGGAGTGTATGATATTTTTTAATTTTAATATTTACGCACACAGTCAAAATTGATTTCAATTTATTTTCTGACTAAATAAAAGTGATCCTTACAAGGGATAAATTTACAGTACATGCACTCCAAAAACATATTATACTGATTTGTTATATGCTCAAACTTTTCGTTTGATTCCACCTGTAAGATTTTGCGCAGTGCCCGTGACCACTTTGTTTGCCATTTTCCAAGATATCGCTCCACCACTGCCCTATATCTTTCGATTGATCAACGTTCTGAGGTGTTTGGAGGATTGCTGTCCCTTTTGGCACAATATTGCCATTGTTTTCCGCATACCCTTCCTGAGCCACTTTTTCATAATGGCAAGACGCTATATTAAACCTAACACAGAAAATGTGTGCATTTGGATAAAATCTAGTAGCCGTTTCTTGGGCATTCTTTATGACTTCTCTCCAACCCACATATGGCTGCTACACCATATACTTCTTAGCGATCGTCCAATACTGTATGGCCAAAAAGCTGCTTAAAATCTGCTCAGACAATAGTGTCCTCGTCTATTACCACACAGTCAGGTTTAATTTGATGAACGGGGATAGACACGAGTGGCCCGATATTTAGGTAGTCAGTCCAACTGTTTGGCTTCGCCGACGAAGTTGATATCGTAGAAAGTGGTTCTCAAGAAGACAATGTAGCATTCCACCACGAGTTCAGATCGACGGTGATCAAATCGAGATGGTAGACGAATTTTTGTTCCTGGTCTCAGTGATGACCGCCAATAACGACACCAGCAGGGAGATACAAAGGTGCATTATGGCTGACAATCATTATTGAATCATGTCTACTTTGGACTCCGAACGACGATAAGATCGAACAAAGATAATCATACGACAATGTTTATCATTTATAAGACAATAGTTAGACCGGTAGCCTTCGACGGCCACGAAAGATGGACATTTCACGTGGAGAACTAACTTGGTGTCTTTGAACGAAAGGTATTGCTTGCGATCTACGGTGGAGTTCAGATAGACGGAACGTGGAGCAGGCCATGAATTGCGTCAGGTGGTAGGAGAACCTCATATCGTACACACCGCTAAAATCGATCGACTACGTGGAGCTGGGCAGGTTGTAAAAAATGTCGGCCGACCCTCGAACCAAATCAGATAGAAGGCGACCTGCGGACCCTTAGTAGGCTGCGAGGCTGGTGAAATGCAGCTATGGACTTCTGTTTACAACAGAGACCACCCTGGCCTTGGTTTGTTTGGTAAGGTAGTACCACATAGACAGAATTTTCAGCATTCTGTTGTTGCACTGGCCCTGCATCTCGTTCTAGTTCAGGGCTTTAATTATCTTAAAAGCCTGTATCCTCGTCCAGGTTCTACTTTCTACTACTTTTTGAACGAAAGAATATGACATTTATGACATTTTTGGCCACATCGCGGATAGAAGGATTCTGAGCACTGAATTCCGCTGCAAGTTGTCGTTTCGCTTACAGCCGGACCGTGGTTTCCGATCAACCGTCTGCCGACCCCGGAAGCGATCGAGCAATTCCAAGTGAATTTGCTTTGCATAGATGACCAGCAGCTGAGCTTCCTTACTAAGTTGTAACTTGACATTTTCGTAATTAAAAAGGTTTTTATCTTCGATGGGTCCTCCTTTAGCTCAGTCGGTAAAGGCGCAGCTATAAAGCAAGAAAATGTTATAGGTGACTGCGTTTGATTCCCGGTCTAGTCTAGGAATTATTCGTATTGGAAATTTCTCGACTCCCTGGGCATAGGGTATGATTTTACTTGCCACACAATCATACTAATGCGAAAATGGCATCGAAAGCTCTCAATTAATTACTGTGGAGGTGCATTTAGAACACTAAGTTGAGAGCAAGCAATAAGCAAATTAAGAAAGCAATAAGCTTGAAATGCTAAATAAGAAGAAGAAGAACAATAGCGTTGATGAACAGAAACAAGTCCGCTGCCGAAATAGTGCTCCACCCTATTCTGTTGTCAGATGACCTCTGCTTTGAAGCATACTGAAAAAACCCGTCAACAAACCAGAGAACAGATGCTCCCATGATTAAAATTCGAGAATTCGTCCGATCTATGTTAAAGTATTAATTTTCATGCTATTACATGGAGACCCAATTTCGTAAGCCCCGGTCAGAATTCATTAGTGGTTTGAAAAGTATCATCAGTGTACCAGAAAAATGCTCGTTAATAATCTCCCGCACCGTACAGATAGCCCAAGAAGCACTCAGAACTCCGCAGGTCCGCTAGCCGTGGAAAGTTGAGTTGTGAATCGTACACTCCCCTTGCTTCCCATGCCGCCCCCTGAATTAAACTCACAACAAATGCCTCATTCAGTGTTTCTTGATGAGTGCGAACTTCAAGTGGCCGAGCACATTAAACATCATAAAATTAACACACTTCTGCACGCCTGACGCCTCCTGCCGCATCTGCTGCCACTACTGATGAAGATTAAAAACATTCATCAGAATCGCCAGGTTTTAGCGGCAGCAGCTTCGCCACGTTTGTTCATACGTTTGCAATTTTCTCCAACAAGTGGGGAAGGGCCAATCTCGGTGTGGAGGAAAGAAATTGAACAATTACCATTAATAAAGTACAAGGTTAACAATGCGAATTTATGCTAAACAGACCGACCGAGTGAGCGCGCGCGCATTCTACTGCCTAGCCAACGGCGCGACGACTACTGCGATTTTGCTGGGGAGGGGAAACAAACAAACAAAACCTCAACCCAGCGAGGTGAGCAACAGCAACAACAATGGAGCAATAAAGCCTCACTGACTGGTGGTAAGTTGCGGTGATTTTTGTGCCACTTTCGTGTTTGCTATTGCTTCTCAAGAAGGAAAGCCGGCGACACGTTTCGATGCGACTTTCATCTGTTCCCAGCGGCCGTATTGGCTGGGGCAACTACTGGTGCATTGTTTTGACCGGCTGAGACGGTGAACAACTCTTCCCTCCCTCCCCGCCCCAGGCCACTTGGTTTGGCACGGAAAGTGGAGCACGTGGCGTGCGATTTGCTTCCAACCAGTCGGTGGGTTGTTCTAATTAGTAAGCCATTATTAAGCCAAGGAAGCCGTGGTGGAGTTGAGTAAGAATGGTAGAAGAATAGAGATGGATAATGTGGGTAAATGGGTACAAAACAGTTTTCCGAATTGCCAATGATGATTCTGTAATTTGACTTTATTAAATTAAATGTTTTGTGGTACCGTTTGCTAATGTGTATTCTTTTTTGTTTACTTGCAGGTAATGGTCGTTTCAAAACGTTTCTTATTTCAAAGTGAGGTATGTTTGATTGAACATGCCTCTGATAAACTGGTAAGTTCTTCGACCTTTCCTTTCACTTTTCTGCGCAATGATCATCTCCAAACAAGCTCATCATCAAGCAGCAAATTAGCATATAATCAACTTATAATTGCTACTCATCCATTTGGTTGTCACTCCGACAGTGTCCACTAGCCGTAGACTCTCAAGATCCAGATATCACCGACGACGATGGCGACGATGAACGACGGTCGGCTTCAAAGCTTCCGTCCAAATAACGCCATTAGCACCCATCCAGTTACGACCGCCACCATTCAAAAGTGACAGTAACCCAGATCTCCCCCCCTCCTGAATACTGATATTTCCTTTGCCTCCGGGGGCATCTACCTAACCCATCCGGTGTTGGGTTGTAGGGTGGGATAGGGAAAGTGAAAACTGACGCGAGATGTCACTTAGGCGCCGCGTCTAATTGTTGCGCATCGTCAACGTCCTAAAGGCGCGGGTTAATGGCCAAGCGGTCCCATGTGTATGCAAATCGATTGGCCGCGGTAGCCGCCAACCTTTCGAAGTGCCAATGTCAACCGACGGCGCCGCAAATGGAGAGATGAGGAGTGGGAAAAAGTTTCCCACAATAAACCGTGAGCTCGTCTAAAAGATTTTGAAGAGTTGGGTCTCCTACAGTACTCTCAACTGGAAGCGGGAACGGGGAATCCGTATAGTATTCTCTTAAAAATAATGGAAATTTCATGAGCAGTAATTGATGAAAGATTTAAATGTCGAGTCTTGTAAATCAATGAATGGCTGAATGTTTTGTGCAAGTAGATGCAACTGAAAACAAATGTTGTCACTTAAAAATAAATGAAACATGATGCGAAATTTGGTCTTGACTCACTTTGATGATGCACAGAAAAAAATAATGAATTTTAACAGGCGCTTAAAATTTCCCCTCGTTAAATTTCAAGCCAAAGGAAGCGTAAAGAACGAAATTTTTTGCAATCTTGTATTTGCCATACAACAATGTTTGCAATCTTTCATACAATAGATTAGATTCAGGCGATATTTGGCTTAAATTCACACAAAAATATCCCATTAATTTCTGCCAAGTCTAGCGTTCTTTTCATGTGCATTAGGTAACGCAGAAAATTACATGCCTTTTGAACTGTGTATACAATAGTCAAAAGCTGAAAAATTGGTCATGCGATTAGAATTCGAAGGGTTAAAACACCTTAAATTACATAACCGCAAACTGAAGTATAAATGCACGAAAGACTTTTACTGCAAGTACCGATGTTCTCAACAACACACAGTGCATTGACATGTAACAATAATGAATTTTAGCAGATACATTTAACATTTCCTCTCGTTTAATTGCAAGCAAAAGCAAACGTAAACAAAGTAATTGTTTGCAATCTGCCATACAACAGACTAGATTTAGACGCTATCTTAAATTATATTTACAAGAAATATCCCATTAATTTCAGCTAAATCTAGCATTCACATAAAGGGATTATATAACGCTGAAAATTAAATATTTCTTTCAAACTGTGCACGCCGCATCATCCCCTCCGCTGTTATTTTACACACTTAGATTATTTTCCAAAAATCTGTAAAATTTTACCGAATTCTCAACAGCTGAACGTTTGGTAATCCGATTATAATTTTTTTACAGATATCTGTAAAATGTCACCGAAATCCGTAAAATCAGATTACGGAACGTTCAGCTGTTGAGAATTCGGTAAAACTTTAAAGATTTCTGTAAAATAATCTAAGTGTGTAAGATGAAGTAATGTGTCATTTGTGACCAAGGTAAAATTCTATCATTAATTTACAAAACATCTAATAGTTATGTTAAATTACTATTACATATTTTTTTCAAAGCATCATTTCCCACCCAGATAAAAAGAAACATTGAATTTTCTGCGTTATCTAATGCTCATAAAGAGAATGCTAGATTTGCCAGGAAATAATAGGGTATTGCGTATAAATTTAAGCCAGATAACGCCTGAATCTAGCCTGATGTATGAAAGATTGCAAATATTGTTGTATGGCGCATGAAAAAATGCAAGCAATTTCGTTGTTTATGCCTACTTTAGCTTGGATTTAAACTAGAGGGTATTTTACACGCTTGTTAAAATTAATTATTTTTTTCTGTGCATGCCCCCAAGTTGACGATAGCAGAAATCGTTTGTAGACTGCAATGAATTTTCGATTCGTTTATAATAAACGTGTTCGCATCATGGCGAGAAAAATTTAATGTTCACATTTTGGTTTATGAAAATTTAAAAGAGGACGTAAACTTAAGGAATATCAGTGCTTCTTTTGAGTATTTTTAAAAAGGTCTAATTTTACATGGTTTTTTTTTATTCCTTTTCGGTTTTTTTCATCACTGCGACAATTTTTTAGATCTATTGTGATAAATTTTACATGATATTTTCTGAGTGTTTAGGAATCCTACAAAGATTTTTTTTTTAATTTTCATTGTGATGTAAATATTAGAGCATGTGAAATTGTATTTCATTCTACAAAAACAGCAACTTGCATGATACAGACGAGCGGACAAAGACGAGTTTTTGCATACTACATTATTGACGATGTATAGAATATTCTAGAACATACACATGTAAATGGTAAATCGTGTTATTTACCATTTACATGTGTATGTTTTATGATGCTCCATTAATGTGCAGAATTTAAACAGAAATGCACACTACTTTTTTGAGCTGTGTAGAACTTATGGCATTTTGTCTGGATAAAGTTATGATTGATAGTCTCGTAACATTTAGTGTTTAAACAAACCAAAAAGATAGGACAATTTCCAATCCTAATCATAAGGAATTGAACTGCCACAGGCAGTGTTGAAGAAGAGCATAGACCTCACACTTAGAAAATATCATGTAAATTTAAGTGCATTTAAGTGTAGATGCACAAAAAAGGAGCTGACCATTGAACCGAGATTTGCGTCTATTCTTAAATTTACAAGACTATAAAAACTCTAAATATTAACTTACACGACATGATGTAAGACTAAGTTGAGGTACACAAAATTATGTTTTTGCTGCTACTGTTGATGCAGATATAAATGCTTCTTGATACCAGTTTTTTTCAAGTATCTAGTTTTGGTTAACGTCAGAAAAAAATAAGATCCGGCTCTTCAAGGCCATAGATTCACAGAAAAAAAGAGTTTTAACAAGTGCGTAAAATTTCCCCTCGTTTAATTCCAAGTCAAAGGAGGCGTAAAGAACGGAATTGTTAGCAATCTTTCATGCACCATACAACAATGTTTACCATCTTTCATACAACATACTAGATTGAGCCTAGGTACATGAAATATCCCATTATTTTCTGCCAAACCCCTAACGCAGAAAATTTAATGTTTCTTTGTATCTGTGTTGTAGTGGTAGCAATTAGCTCTTATCTTATCTTCTATGGTTCAATTCGATTCTAAATCGCTAATTGCTTGAGAAAATTCTAAATAACATTGTGCCAAACCCGGTCGTTGTTTGTTGTTAATCGTGATTCACCAAATAATATTTTAAAGATGCTTGCACTTGTCGCCATGTTCAGATTAATGAATAGTATAAACAAATGCACCGTTGCGTAACTGGGTTCGTGAATCACTGAAAAAGGTTTCGCTCCTTTACCCCAAATTTTCCTTATTTTAATACTGCAGTTTAAAATGTAGAACATTTCATTTACGAGAAATGAAATTTGAACTTGTGACTTGTCGTGACGCGTGAAACCGACTGCGTTAAACAGGTCTGATGTTGTTATAACACCCAACACAAGGATCATGTAAATTTAGGGATCAGATTGGACATCACTTTCAGTATTCAAATTAGGGATAAACAATATATCAAATGGAACGTCAAATTGAGTCATGTTTATCTTTGTGTTTAAAAGTATTTACGGGCAATAAAGATTACATCACTCGTAATATTCATTATTTTTACGAGTGCGAAGATGAATCTAAAATTTCAATATGACATATCTTTGAATCTTGATCGTATAGAAATATGACGGCTAAGACAATGTTGTTTAGAAGGACCTCTGAGAAATGGACCGAATAGTTCGGAACTACAGTGGGACCGAATTTCCATAGCCGCACATAAGCGCTTTGACCAGTACGTCAGATTTAAGGTCATTTGCTAAACATGAATAAATTTTAACTGCACCAATTGCACCTTAATTTATATTCAAAAATTGTTTTAAAAAAGAAAGCACATTTTTAGTTGACATTTTTATACGCGCATGTTTGATTTAAAAAAAAAAAAACTATTCAAATAAAGAAATAAGAGGAAATAGCACCATTTTTCAGAATTGTGTCATAAATCAGTTTTGTCATTGAGTCAACAAGATTTTCCAACAATTACGATCGTACTTTCCGCCACTCGTCTCCTACACATTATTCCGAACTCGTCTAGCTAGGATCCTACAGAGATTTCCAAAAGCGTTCTGAATGTTTCGTTTAGTAAACCATGCGAAAGATGTTTTATTCATGTGAATAACAGCGTTATCTCGTTGAATGATGAAGTTGTTGTCCATAATATCCCAAATAAATGGAACAAGACTTCTGGTAGAAAATGTGGCAATGAGAGTTTTATCTCTTTGCGAAAAAGCAGCCCACCCATATCGTTCAACTCACGTTGTATACTTGCGTTCTTAGTTTGAAGAAAAGAATTATTGAAAGCAACTTTGATGATTTCTGAATGTTCTTGATTCTTTTGAAGAATTTTCTGATTTTGGATTTGAATCCACTAGTAAGGTTTAAGAAAGAAGTTTTGTCGCATTTTTTGGGAGCCACAGACCAATTCTTTTTTAACTTTTCCATGAACTTTTCTAGAAAAATAAGACCAGCATTTCTTAAACCTAGTAATGTGTATGTATGTATGAATGGTAGCCACCATCCGTTCATGGCCTTGGCTTGGATGCAGCTCCACTTTATACCAAAATCAAATTGAACCATCGATCTGATCTCACAATATCGCTGTATGAAGGGCCAAAAGCGGAGGGGTGGATCCGTAAGCAGAGACAGTCACGTGAAATCCACGGGAAATTAAGAATCTCCTTCCAACGATACAATCCGACAAATCGAATAACACAATTCACAGTACTCAGTAAGCTTTCTACAGGATCGCTTGTTAAGGCTGAAGGATTCATCATCATTTTTCCGCCATCATCAAAAAATCTAAAGCAGGTTTTTCGTTTGATCTTAAAATTCTGGAAATGAAAATATATTCACTGTGTTCCGCTTGGCGAGCAGAATACAGTGAATACATTTTCGCGAACTATGTTTTGATTATGAGCGAAAAAACTGCTTTCGAATTTTTGATGATGATCTTAAATTGATGATGAGTTCTTCAACCTTAAGAAAGACGCGTCACCCTCACTGAAATTGTACCACATTCAAATCGGTAGGATAAAGAAAATGATACTGTTCATTCTCCCCTAGACATCCAGGCTCGAATTTTTTTTTTCACTTTGCTGTGTAAATTTTTAAAAGCAATTCCATGGAAAAACAACGCCACCTAGTCAAGGTTTCACCAAATTAAAATTGACAGACTATCAAATCTCAGGGCGAGCAAGTGGTGCCATCAACACACGATTTACCAAAACTAAAGAAAACGAGATGTTATTTCAAAATATCAGTTACAGAAATTTACAACCGGCGGGCACTCCAGCTTGGATGTCTGTGCTCTGTGAATTTACGTTCGAGCAGGATCGTCGATGTTCTCTCTTTCGTTTAGCATCTTTGATCTATGCATTGTTAATAAATTTCCATTCGTGACTGGCTACTGGCTACTGGCTGAGCTAAGGACCCTTGTCATTACGGACGCCCCCATTACTATTTGATCTGATCTCCTATTCTTTCGTGTTCAAAGCCAAGACAAATTATGCTACATTACACACTACCAAAATCTCGTGTAAATTTCTGTCCCTTAGACCGACACATGCAAGCGTCCTTTAGCGCATAAGAATGTGTTCAAAGAGATGAGAAAATAAATTCAACCGAACACATCTTTTGTAGAATTGCGTATGTTTCAGTTTCAGGAGACATTACATTCCCCGACTTTACGTCCCCGGACTATTTACAAACATGGATTAGGTCTCGTGTAAAATTCATAATTTCTAAGTGTGTAGAATTGTATGAGCAGCTCAATTGTGCTCCATATCCTTCTCCTTCTTCTTCTTCTTCTTCGTTTTTTGTTTGTGACTGATAAACGTCAGTCACTTTGTGCACTGGTAGCACCTACCATATGCCCTGCGATGTCATTCAACGTATTTTTGACGTTTTGTTTTGTTATATTTGCAATTTACTTTTTTTAGGAAGTTTATTACTTCTTCGAACAGTGTTACATTCCTAGTTTTTAACAAGTCAGTCATATCACGAAACTAACCATCGAACGAAAATTGAGCTCGAATGTTGTTGTACATTGGATACCTTAGTATTAGGTGTTCTGCAGTCTCTGGTTCTTGGCATATATAGCAGTGTTCGTCTTCATTCAATTTCATCTTATGTAGTCAATATCGACCAATATTGTTCTTGTTTGTTCGTCAGATCGATGTTGTAGAACCATGGTTTTGGTGAGAAAGTATCTTGAACCTTGAAGAACTTTTTTCCATTTTCTACGTACCACGTATTTGCTTTCTTTTCAGCATTTTCTTTGCACATCAGTGTGGCGTCTTTAAGCAGCCTCCGAAAACTTTGCTTGCTACGACAATCATCAGTTCGATGGCTGTATCAATGACAGTTAAGGGCATACTGGATCAAGTCTCTGCCACTTCGAAGTTTTCTGAGCAAAAACCTCAATTACTATTAGGACTTACGGCGTGAAATTTTCAAGAATTGTTTGCTCCACTGTAGCATCCATTGGTTAGCAGTTTCAGCGTTGTTTGTTTTGTTTTGCTTGCCAATTTTGGTCTTAAAAATCGAAAAGTTATAATTAACCTTACTTATAAATCATATGGTAGAAGGACTCCCTCCAATTTCACCTTAAGACAGAGAGTTTTTTGCTAGAATGCTCTGATTGAACAACAAAACAGCTTAACCAGTGTTGGTATCTTCTTTACACGGAAAGTGACGCTCACTCGCTGGGTTGGCTCCCTTTCTCTGTCATTAAATCTCGTCAGGCGTTTAACTCCTAGGATCGGAACCTCACATAATATTCCATTCATGATAACCTTTTCCTTCATGTCCAACGGCATTCCAGCAAGAACTCCGTTCACTGTAACCAGGTGCTTAGGTACGTACGATCTGTAATTTCGTTGGTTGAATTAATCGCTTCCTGTTAGCTGGTTGGCCAGCTGGTAGTTTTTAAAATACACAATATATACGTTCCACTTTTACTATGAAACTGTGCAAAAAAAGACTAAATAGAGTTGATTAATTCACATGCATAAACATTTTAAATTACATCGATTTTGTTTGCATGTGTAACCTTTTCATACAATGGTCAAAACACAGTTTTTGAAATTTTAAGTAGTTACACCACCATTTTTTTTTTTTTTGAAAAACTGCCACAACGAACTTGCCCAAAACGAGAAATGAAGTTTGAAGACCGAGACAATATTCAACCACAATTTCACACTTCAGCTGATTTCATTCTATATTTCTCCTTCACAATATCATAAAAACTTCCTCAAAGCCTCGACGTAAAAACGTTTCTACAAAAATAAGCGATTTCATCCGCAATAGAACTCCATCTGAGCAACGACACCGTATCGCGTCTGAACAGAATGAAATGATTTCTTATGTTTTTAATGCTCTGTACGCAGGGAAGTCGAGAAACAGACGTATCTGATTTTGTATACAAAGAGGGGAAGTAAAATTCAAACGTATATTTCACAAAACTCTCAGCACCCTCACGAAAAGTAGCAACACCATCATGTTAGGGAGGTATTATTCCTTGTATTGGTGGTCCTAATTTGCATGAAAGTGCCAAGGATTTCAAGGAATTAACGTTTGAATCGTACTTCCCCTCTTTGTTCAGATTAGATACTTCTGCTTGAAAAAGTACTCGAGAAATGTTTTTAACAGGAAAAAATGTGTGAGCCTTGTTTTTGTTTGTTGCTTACTGTAATGTGTTATGCGTTACCATGTGAACCAGATGTGTATTCAATTCCGAAAGCTGCTCTTAGTGCAAATTTGCGATAATAGTAGTCTTATTTAACTCCAAATGCTTATTTTTCTCCGAATTGGCAACAATGTTCGATTACGTGAACCCCCAAACTAACGATACATTTCCTGTCGTAATAAGTTTCACAAGAAATGTCATCGTCAATCAAATTCCGATACGATTGGAAACAAATCACCCAATGACTGGACGCGTAACCAACCCGGTTTCCAACCATACCACACTCAGGTAAAATGACACCATTCGCGATCCAACCCAGCAGTTCCCAAATTACCTACGGCTCAAAATTGCTCCAAATCAAATAAATAAAACGAAAAAACGGAACGGAACCAACCACAACCTACCAATCAACGGCCAGGCGAATTTTTCTTTTCACCTACATTACGTAACTCACAAGCCAGATTCCTTCCGATTGATCAAAACGATCGCAATGATGATCATTTATCTGCGCGCAACAAAATTAAACATAGCTCAAAACTAAGGCGAAAACTCTATCGGATGTGCGCCGTGCTCGATGTGCGTTATGCAACCTCCTTCCTGTATGCTTGGGTGAACGAAAGCATTCATAAACATATAGATACTATCGATCGGATCCTAATATTGCCGAAAACAATATCAACAACGTCTCAAGCTGAGGTGTGCGTTTGTGTTATCAATTATGTTGAGTGGCGTGCGAGCATATCCGTTGGTTTTGAATTAACAACAACAGCGTTTGAAGTTGGAGCGCATTTCGGCACGAAATAAAAAGTGAAAACTGGTTGCACACCCTTGCAGCTGCATGTACTTAGTGTTGAATGTTGGTGGATATTATGATTCAACAAACAAATCATAAAGTTCAGTTACTAAACGAGTGGCCTGCAGTCATTGATCGATTGAAACTTTCTCGATCGCAACGTAGGTCCGTTGCATCTACGAGTTGTACCTTTAGTTAGTTTGGGAGCTTTGAATGATGAAGAATCATCAGTTGTAAATATCACCTGAAACATTTAAGCGGAAATGGAACAGGGCTGGCAACTGACGTTATCATCTCGCTGGTATGATGTTTTAAATCTCAGTTTTAACTACTGTATGCATTGATGCGTGTGCGGACAAGTCCTCAATGTTCCGATAGAATTTCAGTCACATCAATTCACTAAAAACTAAATTTTATATGTTCAAAAGCACGAGTTAAAAAGATAGAAAGAGAAAGATCTCAAAATAAAATTCTTTCAAAGGCATTATTCTTCTGGGGCGATGATGACGGTCCTGGTTGTTCCATGTTCGTAATAGGATTCAAAATCACTTAATAATAAAAAAAATCATCACAAGAGATGATATTCAGATTTCGTCTAATGAAAGTTATGGCTGCCGATTGATAATAAAAACAACAGTGACAGCAGATTTTTGACCCGCACTTAGAGCCTACTCCATTCATTGCAGCAAACAAAATTAAGTTGGCATAGAAATTACAGCGGTAACCATGAAAACAAGGATAGTAAACATCATCATTTCACTTGGATAAAATCATTCTCACTTCTCATGAATATTTTATTAAAATCCAAGCTTGTGATTCTGACACACGGTTCTTCGATTCTGAAAGAACGAATAGGACTGCCTTTATATTGTATATTGGCCCACTCATCGGACGATCTCCATTAGCTTCTCACTTTTAATACCGAACACCATGCACAATTTACAGGAAATTTCAATTTCACACAACAAGTTAAGTGATGAGGCATTTCATACCTTGTCTAATGTACTGTAAGCAAAAGCTGGTATTTTCTAGCAATAATTCTTGCAAGTTGCTGCTTCATATGGAATGAAATAAAATTCTACAGCTTCATCGAAATTTTCTTC
>JASCZW010012130.1:0-29514 GCA_034211315.2 Aedes japonicus
TGATTTTCCAGGCGTCAGAAGACGCTCGTCCACCAGCAATCTTACGCACCACCCGAACATTCCGGGAGATAACGAAATAACCATTTTGATGCCACGTTCGGTATACCGTTAGGTCCTGGCGTTTTGTTCACTTTCTGCGACTTTCCCATCACAATGAGTTCATCATTCATCAGTCACCCATGTTCTGGCGGTGCCGTTGTTTTTTACAGTTATGGGGAGGCCATGAACCTCTGATCGTATGGAAAGAGGTGGCGAGGTGATTGATCGGTTGAGCTGTCGTGCCCTTTGGTTCTGGGTCATTATCATCCGATAGGCCCCAACATCGTGATCTGGCAGGAGTTAAACTCACAATATCGCTCCCGGATCTCTCATAGAGCGTACCGATCAAGTGTAGAATCAGAAACAACCCAGGATTGCAGAAATGCCGAACTGGAGCACCCAGTCTCATTCTAGCTAATTTGTGTTAACTATATGTCATCCGATATTAGTTGTCCTTCACATACCACCAAAAATCAAAATTTCGTCCCTGAGACCCCATTACATGCAAGCGTCCTTTCAGCGCATACAAGATTGTGTTGAAAGAGATGAGAAAATAAATTCAACCGAACACATTCTTCGTTGAATTGCGTATGAGTCAGCTTCAGGAAATATTAAAATCATTACGAAATCTTTCTTTACGTCCCTCGACTATAACGTCTTCGACTTACGTTCCCCGACTATTTACAAACATGGATTAGGTCTCGTGTAAAATTCATAATTTCTAAGTGTGTTATAACTCTCCTAGTACGTTTTACTTATCACAGTTCCTCCCATTGATTATGATCTCTTTTAGCTACCAACTATTTTTATCCAATACGCCCACCGAAATCGAAGATTTATCACAGATAGGTGGAACATTGATGGATCCGCTAGTTTTAGTGTCTACAATAAATACTTATCTGCTTTCCGAAAACTTCAGGATGCTTGTTCCGTTATCAATTTCGCATTGGGGACAAATTTTTCAACAAGCCCATAGACTACTATATCATCTTCAGGTAGTCTCAGTTATACGGAGACCCTCCAGAAATGATGGCAACAGTAAGGCACCTGTCTTTACTTCGCTTCAGCCGCTACCTTGAGGATGGTTGTTAGAAATATTCTGAACCGTCATTGGTAGCACTGCATTTGTGACACTAGTTACTTCTACACCAAAACGAAAATGACTTTAGTTGTGTGCAAAATGCAAGCAGTTAGTATAGGGAGAAGAATGCAGCAGGGGCGAGAATGCTGCAACACCGGTTTAGACAGGCACGGAACAGACAAAATTCTATTCGTCGAAGGGAAAAGCGCCAGAGGGAAGATCAGTAGACCGCGAAGAGCACCGGAAGCTGTCAGCCGCGCTAACGACACCTGGCAAATTCTGCTATGAAGTTGAACAGCTCGCGCAAAGCTGATGCGTGCAGAGACCTGGATGGCAACCTTCGTCACAGGAGAGTGTGAGGTGATTGAAAGGTGGAAGCAGCACTTCGACGAGCACCTGAAACTTGGCAATGGTACAGCGAACGAAAGTGGCTCGGTAATAAATCTAGGAACACGCGCAGAAGATGACGGAACCTCAACTCCAACCATTCAGAAGTTGAGGAAATTGGTCGGTTGGGAGGAGGAATGTTACCGAAGAATTTGGATGGAGAATAGTGTGTCATATATCAAAAAGGGCGACAGCAGCTGTATTGCTGCAATTATCGTGCAAAACGCCACTGAGCGCTACCTACAACTTGCTCTCCCAAATTTCATGCCGCCGCCTGTCACCAATTGCAAAGAGTTCGAGGGGCCAATACCAGAGCGGGATTCGCGAGTGCCCGCGCTACTATCGGACCAGATTTTTCAACGATTCGGCAGGTGCTGCAGAAATGTCGCGAATACAACGTGCACACATCATCTTTTCAACGATTTCAAATCAGCGTGATGATACAATCGATCGAGACCAGCTAGTGGCAAATCATGCACGAATATGGATTTCCGGAAAAACTGACGCGGTTGATCAAAGCAACGATGGATCGAGTGATGAGTGTCGTCCGGAGTATCAGGGACGCTCTCGAGTCCATTCAAATCTCGGAGAGAGTTACGACAAGGTGATGGATCGTCGTGTTTGTTGTTTAACATTGCACGAAGAGGTGGGATAGTCACGAATGGCACGATCTTCAGGAAGTCTGTCCAACTATTTGGCTTCGCCAACGACGTTGATATCGTAGCACGTAACTTTGAGACGATGGCGGACACGTACATCAGACTTAAGGCTGAAGCTGGTAGGATTGGGCTTGTGATTAATGCATTGAAAACAAAATACGTGAGGGAAGAGGCTCACGAGAAAACAATGTTAGCCTCCTAGCACGAGTTCTGATCGACGGTGATGAAATCGAGGTAGTAGACGAATTCGTTTATCTGGGCTCATTGGTGACCGCCAATAACGACAACAACAGAGAGATACAGCGGCGCATTGTGGCTGGCAATCGTGCCTACTTTGGACTCGAATGACGCTAAGATCGAACAAAGTTCGCCGAGCTACAAAGTTGACAATCTACAAGACATTAATTAGACCGGTAGTTCTCTACGGCCACGGAACATGGACATTGCTAGTGGAGGACCGACGCGCGCCTTGGAGGTTTTGAACGGAAGGTGCTGCGCACCATCTACAGTGGATGCAGATGGAAGACGGAATGTGAAGGAGGCGAATGAACCACGAGTGCACCAGTTGCTGGGAGAACCTCCCATAGTACACATCGCAAAAATCGGTCGACTACGATGGGCTGGGCTGAAGGCAAAGTGGTCCACGTGGTTCGTTCAGCAAACCATGAAACGAGATGGGCTTCGTGTATTCAAGGTCGGCAAGGCACCGAACCGGCGTGATCAACAAAACACGGCGGCCAAATCCTGCGCAAGGAAGCTGTGGTTAACGAAACCGATGTGTGTGTTTATGGATAACGAAACTTACATCAAGGCAGACGTCGAAACAGATACCAGGGCTGGCGTTCTACGTTGCCAAATCACGGTTTGATGTTCCGGAATACATAAGGAAGAAGAAAGTGGACAAATTCGCCAAAAACTACTTGCTCTGGCGGGCCTTATGCCAATACGGTAAACTGAGTAAACCGTACATCACAACGGGTACTATCCCCAGCGAAGTTTACCGCACCGGAGTGCCTCCAGAAGCGTCTGTTGCCCTTGCTGCGGTCCCACGGAAGCGAGCCATTGGCCGGTTGAATTGGTACAGAGACAATAACGTTGTTGTTGTACCAAAATCGCTAACCCCCAAATTAACCAGAGATTCGTGCGGTGGAAAGATTTCGGGCCATAACAGAGGCCAAAGTTCGAAAAATCGTCCAAGGTGCTTAAGAACGGGCTGAAATTGAAAAAAATGGATGAAAGTGACCAAAAAGTCGGCTCCACCATTGCACAAAATGCAATGAGGGGTCTTAAGGGGAAAGGTGTGGGCTTTCTGCGATGGAAAAGGAAATTGAATAAAAAAAAATTGCCGAAACATAATCCATATGTATTTGTTTATTCCCTGGAAGTTTCAAGAAAATCCGACTTAAAATAAATTTTTGGCGAACACTTTTGTCTGGTGCATTTTTTTCGAGTACAAGCGTTAAGGTATAAGATGAACACTCAATGTTGGGTAATAAAAGTTCTAATACCAATGGGTAAAATTTACCAAATATTGGGTACTAACGTTTTGAACTGCCAATATATTAAATTAACCTAATGAATCATTGAATGAATTGGATAAAATTTTCTTTAATATAGATAGCTAATGAGCATTTTTTCGAACAGAATATTAAAACACACGGACAAATAGTAAACTCGAACAATATTATTTGTCAAACTCGGTAAAATATAACAATAAAACAGCTCATTATTTCTTCATAAATACGTTGGCAATCCATAAGAAATAACGTTACTAACAATGCTGCCATTTCGTGGATTTGCATAATCGGGTAACCGAAGAGAACCGCGACGAACAAATATTGCGTCCGCAGTCGACCAGACTAACAAATAAATGACAATCGTCAACACCGCCAACGATTGCTACGATTTTCAACCAAAATTGAGTTAAAAATACTCAACCATTCATTGCGCGAAGAGAATGGGATGATTGAGTAGCTTCAACTAAAATTGAGTTGTTTTGGTTTTCAAATTAAAATATAAACAAATTAGGTTGGAAATACCAGTTTACAATAGTTAATGGGTTAAATTTTCAAACATTGTTGATAATATAGGTATAATATAAACACAAGCAAATAACGAATGACAATGTTTTAGTGTTTACAACCGACTGACTTGTCAAAAAGGCTAGCAGTTCATTTCAAATTTTGGCCTTTGGTTGAAGGACACTTGAAGTCCGCCTTCGAAGTAGGAATCTACTAGGTCGTGAAGATGAACGAATCCCATCTGGGTACGGTACACCTACGTTCTTACTGCAGCAGGAATAGTAATCCGGGTACGCTAGTTCAATGAACACCACCCTACAATACACTAAAATACACTGACCGAACTGAATTCGTGATGCGATGCGAGTTTGCAAACCGAACCACGAACCCCCTCTTTGGTTGAAAACACCATTCGGGGGTAATGCGCCCTCGCCAAAGTAGCTATTGCATGGGGTAAGCTCTTCGTTGGTTGTGGGAAATCTGAAGCGAAGCACCCAACCGGAAAATGTAAGATTTTCCAACAGTTTTGTTACAATGATACAGTACATGTGAAGACGTAAGTTGAAATGAGCTACCGAATGTGAATATATAAAAAAAAACTTTCAATTTAAACATGGCTCCGAGAACTTACATTTGGATATATTCAGTTGGGTTTGCGTGCACATTCAGAGCTCCGGTTCTTAGTCAAGCACGAGGTGGGGTGAAAGCGCCTCTCCGTCGGACTCTGGCTCCCTGATTTAAGCTCCTCTTGTTCGTCTGTTTCACCGCCGACGGTCGATGTGTGTAGCTACAATGTTCATGAAAAGGATAATAATAGCCTTTGCTGGGTTGTACTGATTCCGAACATATTGTAGGTACTGGGGGCTTTGTATGGGGATGGAGGACAAGACGATGGCAGCCGCGTGAATATTCGTAACAATAAACTAAAAATTACCGGCGCTTGGCCCCAACAGGTCTTTTGAATTTCGATTCGGTTGGGTCCTCGGCCTGGGGGACTGGAGGTTGGTCATGAAAACTATATGAAAATTGTATGTGTGAACGGAAGTTCGGCAGCTGTACGGTTTTTGTTGCCGAATGTAAATGCGAAATAAAATTATAAAGCAAGAGCGAGTCGGAGTGGGATATCCTCCAGCAAAACAAAAAAAAAAAAAGAACAAAAATGGGAACAATAGTGCAGTATTTTGCCGACGATGTTCGGAAATTCGGTACAGTAGATTGGCACGGGAGATAAACAGAAACCAGACTCCGACCCAGATCCAGTGGCACTGATGTAGATATCTGTGGACTTCTGGTCGGTTGTTGATAATTATTTGTTGTATTTAAAAGTTTATCTGCGTCAGCTGGGGAATATTTACGAAGTCTGGCTCTGGCCGAAGGGGGTTATTTATTAAGAGCGACATAATTGGGAAACTTTTTGATTATGTTAGCCCATACGGGTAGTGGCGGACTCGTGAGGGTAGGTGGTGGCAATAATAAGTCAACCGAATTGGATGAATCGGAGGGTGTGAAGCTGTAGCAGCAGTTATTCGGGTTGGATGATTGTTTCGTGCTAGCAGCTGCAATATTGAATCACAACATTGCTTCTTTCGCAATGAGTTTGAACATATTTCTTGGGATTAGACATTGTTTCCGTTTTTGTGATCAGGACAGCGCAGATGTACCAGCATACAGTGGACATAATCGTGGCTGTAATCGGAACTGTTTTCAATAGGAACAAATGCCAATAAATCGTTTGGCGCTTGTTTCATCCTCTGCAGGGCATGGTAAGTGGCTCATTTCGCCATAGTTCACCCTACTTCAGTGTATTTTTTTCAGGTTTTATTGAATAACTACAATCTCCGCTGCATATCTTGCTGGGAAATGGGCTTATCTTACGTGAAAATATCTAAGGAATTAAAAAGAGCTCGTTTCTGGGGTCGAAAAATAATTCATTTTCCCCCTTTTCGCTCCAAATACACGTTTTATAGTTTTTACCCATATAACTAGAATCGCCGCGGATTTTTTTTTTGCCTGGAAAGGAGCGTAACTTACGTGAAAAGGTGGTCAGGAAATAGTTCATTTTGCGGTCAAAAGTGCAACAAATGTGACAAACAACATAAACAACCAATTGATGTTGTTTGTCACTTCTGTTGCAAATATTGTCAGTCTTTGGTTAAGTAAACTCTTAACGTTAGGGATATCTGCTTCGACTTGTACGCTTGTTATAGGGCTAGTCTGGAAAGCGCCATATCTTTCCTTGGTCCGCTAATATGTACAGACTCGCATACAGATGATATAATTGGGGCCACGTGGAGCATTTTTACCCTTCTTACACTAAAAGAAGGGTATTAAGATCGCTTGAAAACTCGACTTTTTACCCGAGGCCCAGAGGGCCGAGTGTCATATACCATTCAACTCTGCTCGACGAACTGAGTACATGTCTGTGTGTATGTATGTGTGTATGTGTGTATATGTGTGTGTATATTTTTTTTTACAAGGGTTGAAAGGCCATCAAAAATCTGTGCGACAGACACCTGAGACACCACACAATGTTCAGGCGAACAGGGTTGGGCTCCTGCCCGACCTGCTAAAAATGTGCCTCCCGGAAAATCCGAATTCCTTATCCTCCTTACCTCGATCCCCGCGGGACCACAAAATGCTGCGACTACTTCGGAGGGGCTGTGCTCATGCACTTCTTCTAAAATTTCGAACCCTAGCTAAGGCTAGTTCACCGACTGGCTGGATGATCCACTGCTCCGCTGCTACGTTGTATCCATATCTCGAATCCTCCTGCTTCCCCCTGGCGTCGAGGGTGGTCCACCAGTTCCGGTGAAGGAAACTTCCGCACTGATGGTGCCCGACTACCGGCGGTTATCGCAGGGGACGCTGACGCGCTGCCGACTTCGTCTTCGGGTTGCAGAGGTGGTCCGACAGTTCCGGTGTTGGGTGACATCCGCACTGGCGGTGCCCTTCATACCTGAAGCTCTTTCTGCTTCTTTCTTCTTTCTTCAGCAGGCTGGCTGTTCGAGGTCAGCCCGACAATTCCAGTTGGTAGAAGACATCCGGTTCATCGGCGCCCCGACGACCCGAAGCCGAACACTGCTCACTGCGCTGGATACTCCTTAGAACCGGCGCTTGTTTGCTGGTCCCGTCTCCATTTACGTTGTAGCTTACCGCGTTCCACATGTCTTCCTCGTTGCTCATTCGCTCTGCGATATTATCCGGCCTTGGGACAGGCATTCCCCTTCGCAATTCCACAAACCTCGGACAGTTGAACACCACGTGCTCTGGAGTCTCCTCTACGTTGGCACACGCCGGGCAGAGAGGTGACGACGCATGACCCCACCGGTGCAGGTATTGGCGAAAAAAGCCGCGCCCGGATAAGAACTGTGTGAGGTAAAAGTTCACCTCTCCATGCTCCCTGTTCAGCCACGTCGACACATTGGGGACGAGCCGGTGGGTCCACCTTCCATTCTCCGCGTTGTCCCACTCCTGCTGCCATTTGACCATAGAGTCTAGCCGCACCGTCTTCCTCACATTACTGGTTCCTCTCCGTTGATAGCATTCGATATCCTCTGCTAGGATTACGCAGATTGGAATCATCCCGGCGATAACGCAAACTGCCTCCGACGAGATGGTTCTGTACGCACTCGCGACTCTAATTGCTATCAGACGAAACACGTTGTTCAACTTCCTGCGGTTACGTTTCGTTTTGAGCGCGGCTCCCCACGCTGGAACGCCGCACCGCAGTATCGAGGATGATACGGCCGCCAGAAGTCGCCTACTGCTGCCTTTCGGACCACCGACGTTCGGCATGATCCTCGCAAGTGCACTGACCATTTTAGCCGCCTTTTCGCAGGAATAGTCTACATGGGTGTTGAAATTCAACCGGTCATCGATCATCACCGATTGACCGAGTGACCGATTGCAATTTTGACGTGGTCATCATGACTGAGACTGGATTGGACAACTGCATTACCACGCAACAACTATTTGGTGCAGGCTTTAATGTTTTTCGTTGTGATCGGAGCCCTGCCAACAGCAGTAAATCCCGTTTTGGTGGTGTTTTGGTTGCTATTGCTCAGCAATATGTCAGTCGTGTTGTGCACATCGTGAATGGGCATAGTTTAGAACAAATTTGTGTTTCAGCGACGATCAAAGGAAGAAAGTTTTTAATTTGTGCGATATATATTCCACCGGACAAGAGTCGCGATGTTAGTGTAATTAATGACCACGTTTCCTCTTTGAATGAGCTGTGCGAACATTGTTCATCCGATGAAGCTATTCTGGTGTGTGGTGACTATAACCAACCACGTATGCGTTGGGTTTCAATAGATAACATTGTTCAATGTGATGGTTCTCAACTCCCGCTGTCCAGTAGCGCTCTTTTGGATGGTATGGATTTTTTGTGCTTCAGCCAAAAGAACCTTGTGCGGAATCACCTCGATCGCACTCTCGATCTTGTGTTTTGTTTGCCTGATTGTGTGTCAAACGTGAATAGATGCTCAACTTCGTTGCTTCCCGTTGACTCTCATCACCCCCGCTTGAAATTTCTGTACCTGCACGTGTTGTTTGTGACGAACGCATTGAAAATCAATTGGAGCGACCGCTGAACTTTCGTATGATTAATTTTGTTGCGCTCTCGGATTACTTGGAAACCGTTGACTGGAATGCAATAACTGCTAGCAATAATATTGATGAGATGTCGGAAACGTTCTGTTCCGTTTTGAACGATTGGTTTGTTTATAACGTCCCAAGAATTAAGCCACCAGTTTCACCCGCATGGAGTAATTTCGATTTACGGGATTTAAAACGTTCGCGTAACAGTTGCCAACGGAAATTACGACGTCATCGATCGCCTAGCAACAAAAGAAATTTTCAACAAGCCAGCAATGCGTACCGATTTTTGAATGCCACGCTGTATAAATCTTACGTTTTGCGTGTGCAAATGAGTCTGAGAATTAACCCTCGTAGTTTTTGGAAGTTTGTTAATGCCAAACGAAAAAGTGCAACTATTCCAACCAACGTTTGTTTGAACGACACGACTGCAGCGTCTGCAACAGAGTCCAGTCAGTTGTTTGCTGAGCATTTTGCGTCCGTATTTGCAACGAACCCTGCTTCAATATTGGAAATCGAAGAAGCCATACGTGATGTTCCCGCTGGTTTTGTTGATCTTGGAGTTTTTGATGTAAATCCAGAAATGGTCTCAATGGCTGCAAAAAAGTTGAAACGTTCGTTTGTTCCAGGCCCTGATGGTGTGCCTGCAGTTGTTATCTGTCATTGTATTGCCGTTTTAGCACAACCATTGTGTGATATTTTCAATCGTTCACTCCAGCAAGCAAAGTTTCCCCGCATCTGGAAACAATCGTTTATGACACCTGTTTTTAAACGTGGAGATCGCCACGATGAAATTAACGCTCGAGGTATAACGAGATTGTCAGCCGTTTCGAAGTTGTTTGAAATAATAGTTTGTGGAATTGTTCTTGATGCTACAAAAAGCTACATTTCTACAGATCAACACGGATTTTTGCCTGGACGATCGGTTACCACCAACTTGTTAAGTTTTACGTCGAGGTGCATTGCGAGTTTGGAGGATAAGGCGCAAGTTGATGTTGTTTACACTGACCTGAAAGCAGCGTTTGATAAAATTGACCATGGAATATTGCTGCACAAATTGTCACGCCTTGGAGTCTCTACACAATTGGTACATTGGTTAGAATCCTACCTCACGGACCGTGAGTTGCGAGTGAAGATAGATGGTTGTATATCACGACCGTTTTCTAACAAGTCTGGAGTTCCACAAGGTAGCAATCTCGGACCGCTCTTGTTTATCTTGTTTTTCAATGATGCCGCTTTGATTTTGGGCGAAAGTTTCAAAGTGGTCTATGCAGATGATTTAAAGTTGTTCATCGTAGTGCGCACGCAAGAAGACTGCTTACTTTTGCAAAATTCGTTGAATTCATTTTCTGAGTGGTGTCAGAGAAACAAACTGATACTTAGCGTGGATAAAATGTCAGGTAATCACATTTCATCGTATGGAAAATCCAATTTTGTTTGACTACTACGTTAATGGCAATACTCTCAGTAGAGTGACCAGTGTGACTGATCTGGGTGTTCAACTGGATTCAAAAATGACTTTCGAACTACACCGTTCTGCGATCATATCAAAAGCAACTCGACAGTTGGGCTTTATTTCCAAGGTAGCGAAGGGTTTTTCGGACCCACATTGCTGGAAGTCATTGTACTGTGCACTTGTCCGTCCAATTTTGGAAAACGCATCGGTGGTATGGCAGCCTTACCAGGTCACGTGGTGCCTCAGAATCGAACGAGTTCAGAAGCGGTTTATTCGTTTGGCTCTGAAAAACTTGCCGTGGCGAGATCCTGACAACTTGCCACCGTATCCTGATAGATGCCGACTACTAGGTTTGGACACGCTTGAACGACGTCGAAAAATACAGCAGTCGTTGTTTATTGCTAAACTGTTGAATGGTGAAGCTGATGCCCCCGAGCTACTTTCTATGTTGAGCTTTAGGGTACCGAACAGAACCCTACGGAACTCTACGTTGCTGCAACCAACTTTCCACCGGACCGTGTTTGGATACAATGAACCGATTTCAGCATGTATTCGTGCGTTTACTGCAGTCGAAGAGCTATTCGAGTTTAATGAACCATCTGGACGTTTCGCGAATCGGATAAGAACGGCATTGAACTAGTTTTTAAGAGAAACGTGTTTTTACTAGTTTATTAGTTAAATTTTATTCATTAAGACTACCCATTGTCAGATGAATTATGTTAAATACAAATACAAATACAAATACAAATCACTCTTAGATGTCTTAAAGCCCGCACGGACAGTATGACGTGCCCTCCTACGGTAATCTACATCCACTGGATCTTTCGGCAGTTGCTGACCAGCATCACTTCCGTTTTGTGGTGAGCAAGCTGCAACTTGACTGCATTCATTCAGTTTTCAACTGCGTCGGTCGACTTCGCCACCAGCATTTCTACTTCTTCCAGCGACTCTCCGGATATCGTGAGGACGACATCATCCGTCAACCCGAAGATCTTCACGCCCTTGGGCAGCTTCAGTTTTAGGACTCCGTTGTACATTATGTTTCACAGCGTTGGGCCGAGTATGGAGCCTTGCGGAACGGCCGCCGTAACCCTAATCGACTTCTGCCCCGAGTTCGTTTCGTAGACCAGAGTTTTTGGACGCTCTCTCTGCAACTTCAATGACCGTCCTGATTGCATCCACCGTTGATTTCCCTTTTCGGAATCCAAACTGCTTTTCAGATAAGCCGGTCTCGCCCTCCGTGAACTGCGTCAGTCGATTAAGTATAATCCTTTCCAGAAGCTTCCCCAGTGTATCCAACAGGCATATGAGCCTATATGATGCTGGATTCCCCAGCGGTTTCCCTGGTTTCGGCAGCAGCACCAATTTCTGGATCTTCCACTTATCCGGAAAGTAACCATCTGCAAGGCATTTCTGCAGCACCATCCTGAACAAATCTAGAAGCGCCAGTATCGCAGTTTTTAGAGCCACGTTTGGAATGCCATCTGGACCCGGAGCTTTCTTCAGCTTCAGACCTTTCGCCACTAATGACAGCTCGTCGTTGGAGACTTGCATACCTGCAATTGTTACTCGGTCTTCATCTTCATATGGTGTAGGTGGCCACGTCGTCGAATCATGCTGCGGGAAAAGACCCTCCACGATGGTCTTTAGCTTATCCGCGCACATTTCCGCTGGCGTCACTGGACCCCTGATCTTCGCTGTTACGACCCGATAAGCGTTGCCCCAATGGTCATCGTCAACTTCCCGGCACAACTCCTTGAAGCAGTTGGATTGGCTGATTTTAATCTCCCGTTTGAAGGCCGCTCTAGCTTCACGGAAGATTATCTTACGCTCCTCTCTGACCGTTTCAGACCTTGTTCTCTGAAAGCGTCTTCTAGCTCTGAGACAAGCAGCACGAAGACTAGCAAGAGTTTTGTTCCACCAGTAATTTAACCGCCGGTTGTTCTTCGGCTCCAATCTCCTTGGCATCGTCGCATCGCAAGCCCTCGCCAGAGTTTCTGTCAACTCATCTGCATCAAGATTTGTAGCGCCGCTGTCTGCGCGAAGTGCTTCGATCAAAAGATCCTTGTCGAAGTCCTTCGTCTTCCATCTCCGCCCGCTAGTCCTTATCTCTCTTACAACCGTCTGCATTCGTGTTCCAACATTATACCGGATCGACTGGTGATCACTATGTGTATAGTCCTCACAAACTCTCCAGTTCATGCTCCTCACCAGCGACGGACTGCAGAACGTAACGTCGATGATAGACTCCCTGCCATCTCTGCGAAATGTACTAACGGTACCTTTGTTGCACAGCCTGATGTCCAGCTTCACCAACGCTTCCAGCAAACTGTACCCTCTGGGGTTAGTTAGTCTGCTTCCCCATTCCACTGCCCAAGCATTGAAGTCGCCTCCAATGATTACCGGTCTTCGGTCGATCAGTTTCTCTGTGAGAGCGTCCATCATTCGGTTGTACTGCTCCAGAGTCCACCGTTGGGGTGCGTAACAGCTGCACACAAAGATCCCATTAATTTTAACGATTACGAAACCTTCGCTTGAACTGTCTACCACCTCTTGGAAAGGGAATCTGCCCATCACTTGGATAGCCGCAATCCCTGATGAGTCCGCCACCCAGTTGCCGTTGTCAGAGGGGATCCGATATGGTTCAGCAATAATTGCCACGTCGCACATTGCTTCTGTTGTCGACTGCCACAACAGTTGCTGTGCGGTGTCGCAATGATTGAGATTTAACTGGATGATCTCCATTAATCCCGGCCCGCCATCGCCTTTTTGTATGCAGGGCATTGGAAGCCACCCGTCACGTGGTCGTTTCCGTCTTCCGGTTTGCAGAGCAAGCATCTCGGTTGCTTCGTGCAGTCCCTAGCAACGTGTCCTTCTTCACCACATTTCCTACATAGACCGGATCTGTTCGGGCCTTTGCAGTTTCGCGCTTGGTGGCCAAATGCCATGCATTTAAAGCATATCTCCATCTGTTTGTTTATTCGAGGGGTGAGTCTCAATGGACACACTGACCATCTGACTTTCACCTTGCCCACCTCCACCATTTTGTTGGCAGCTTCTACCGGTAGTCGTATCGCTGCTATTTGTGTACCACCGTACGCTCTCCTCATCCGAATGGTCATCTGAACTTCACCCAGCGCGCATTGTGAGGCCAGTGCATCGCTCAGTTCGTCTACCGAAGTGATCTCGTTCAGGTCTCTGCACTCAATCACTGCGTCCTGCGTTAAAGCCCTTACATTTCCGTCACTACCTAAGGAGTTGGCAATAAGCTCCCGGAAGGCCGAGCTCCTGATCATGGGATCCTTCTTCAACTCCACCTTCTGGGTGCGCACCCGTGTTTGCATGCGGGTAGCGCATGTGAGTGGACAAAAAATATTTTCATTCAGCAGTGATTGCAAATTCGCTTTGACGCTACATAACAAAGAACGAAAGAAGAATGTTTCTTCCAACTTCCTTTTTTCGGACATTATCTGCCAACTCCGACGACGTTTTCGAGAGCACGTGGGCGAAGACAGATGAGAGCACGTGAGAGCGGTCGTTTAAAAGAGAGAGAGAGAGTGATTCACTCACTCCAAGCAATCGCATCACAGACGCATAATTTCACTCTGTCTATTTATCACCGAATTAAAGAGCACTGTGCTTTATCTGCAGTGAGTTAAGGTTGTATCCTCTGTGAAGGTAAAAATCTCACGCGCCAGCGTAACATTAGTGCGAAATGCCATCTCTGACCGTAGGACCGTATAAAGAAAACTTCCAGTTTACGTGGTAGGGTAAGATTTCAGTATGCTACCATACCGCGTTGGTGGGGCTGCCACATACGATAGAGCTGACTTGATACAGGTTTTCTTACTCAGCCACTGGATGCCAGGATAGAAGCTGTCCGAGCCGCACCTCCTTGGTGGACAGACGTTGGGGACGCGCCTCCTCAATTTAGCTGAAGTCAGAAGGACAATAGTGCCCAGGCTGCACTACCAGCTAAGTACGCATCTCTCAGCTTGTGATCTTTGTCATCTCTTGACCCGTGGAAGCATGAGGTCGGAACATGTGAGGAGAGAGGTATGTTGCGGGGACGCATGCCCCATCCCAGATGTCGACTCACCATTTTGCAGCCTTATTGAATACTAGTTTGCTACTACACATAAAATGCTTAGTCATTGTAGACAGATGACCACACGCCTTTTCGGCCACAGTTGAGCTGTGGCAGGGGGTGACGTGACAACCCCCTCCCGTGAACCCTAGTTGCACACTGGTTCTAAAAAATATGGTTTGGGTTCACCTATCTCCAGCACGTTGAGAACTGCCAACTTCACTGCTGATTGTTGATGAACACAGAACACCGTCCGGATCTAAGCCTGAATATTCCTTGAGTACAGTGGTCTTTCGCCGTTCCATCCATAACCAATACCAAATCTCCGACCGCTTTATCCCAAACCTCTTCGAACCACATTGATACTCTTTCACCAATCTCGTCCAGAATCGTTGTGCGATGTGTTGCAAAAATTCCCAGGTACTCCTTAAAACAGCTGGTGAATCTACCGGTGCCGTTGACGGGTGCTTGTTACCATTCGAAGACCCCTGAACAAAATGGTTAGGGGTGAGAGCTACTCGTCTGCCAAATCAAGTGGAATGTATGTGAGCTTACGTACCTTTAACAAAGCCTCTGCCTCGAGCAGAATCGTCTCAAAGACTTCATCGTCTGGTTTGCGGGGGCACCTGCTACGGACCCTATTGCCACCTTGACCGATTGAACAAGGCACTCACAGGCTCCTTCCATATGTGAAGCGGCCGGTGAAATGATGCGCCATCGAGTCTGGGCAGTCGTGACCGTGGTAGCCAGTGCGTTATTGCAATTCCATATCTTTCCATTGAATTCTTTGCTTGTATCTTGGAGGCATATCCCATTGTCCATATGGAATTCGGCCGGAGACCCACACCGTACGATCAAGCGTGGAACTGTAATGATGCAAGACCCGGTAGTCAAACTGTAGACCACTTTCAAGTGTACTGCGGGAGCGATGAGACAGGTAAATAAGGCTACCCACCTGTTGACGCGGCTCCTCTCAACTTTAACCAGTTTTGGTCCGAAATAGTTCACTCCCACGGAGATGAACTCTCGAACGATCGGCTGCAACTGGGCTGTTGTCATTGTCACATGTCGTTGGTAATGCGCTCTCGATTGGCATGACGGGAACGACGATGGTACCAGTCTGCTATGGAGAATATGTCTATAATAAGATATTGCCCAGGAAGGATCGCGGGGTACTTAGCTTCGGTGATTGCAAAGGTTGCCGTACCGCTTCTTCCACGTAGAAAAAGTACAAAATTTTCTTCAAGGGAAGGACAGTTTCTGTAGATCGGGCTGGATTTTGCGACACGTCGATGATGCGCATCAGGAGCATCTTGCGTTACCGTAAGAATGGCGATTTCATCGGGGTTAGCCTTAGCTTGTGCAATTTTCCAGAGCGTTATCGCTCCTCACTCGTTTCAACTCATCCTGACAGAGAACACCCCTTTGCATTGTTGATCCTGCTCGTCTGCAAACGCAAACGCTACCGTTCTCTGTAAATGGGGTCTCCAGTAGATTGTATCTTATCTTTACATCTTTAGCCGGGATCGTGCCCTTCGTCGTAAGGACCAAGAATCCGGATGGGGTTTTGTTCACATGTTTGCCTTTTCCAATTTGTTTCACGTCAATTATTCCTTTACTTGTAAGGATTTCGAGAAGATCCGCATAACTTTCAAACTTAAGAGGGGGGCAAGAAACAACTACCTAACCCGAGTTCAAAGTCTTATGTTCATAGCCGTTAGTGATTATTCCGTCAGCCAGTTGTACAATTTTTTAGAGGTTTATGTTCTCCTGATTCTCATTTTTGACTGTTGCGAGGATTTTGTGCCTTTCGTTTTTTTTTTGTATTCTTCACTTCACCATCATAACTTTGAATTAATTTTTCAACCTCGTTTTTCGTTGAGACCTCGTTTTCCTTATTCCCTCCTTTCCATGACCATAATGTTTTCATCAGAAGTCTTCCCCAAGCGGGCGAAACTTAAGTAGCTCATCTTGATGGTTATGCAAAGAGTTAGCTATGTATTATGAAGCTGTTTTTGGTTGTTTTTGCACTAACGTTTGCATTAAAAAAATGCACAAAAATGGCCGATTTTTCATGGATTTATCTTCACCCGCACTGACGAAACTGCCCATGCAACATCAATCATAGTAACCCATGAATCAGCAAACAAAATTTGACAGCTCTGTCGACCTTTGTCGACCTCTAACAGTGATGGCAAAAAAAGTTAAGAATCTCCGTTCAGAAGTGTGCACGTTCAAAGAAAGGCACCCCACCGCGTCGAAAACGCACATCGTGTGGCACTTTGTGGGAGCCGGATATGCCCGTACCGGCATCTTCAACATCTTGGCACTATTAGACAACAATCAGAGCATCGAAAGAAAGCCCGGTTCTGGGCGGCCGACGACCATGAGCGATAAGAAGCTCCAAAGGATGCTGAAGAGGAAGACCGAGGGAAAAGTTGCTACATCGCTGCGTGTGCTTGGCCGGGAGGTCGGTTCAACCGGCCAAACAGAGAAAAAGTACCTGGCGAACATGAATATGTCAGGAAGCGGAAGTCACGTCCATTGGTTTCGGAGCTGTAGGCAATGGCTGAATAAGATGGTCAACTCGATTTTCCCGGTGAATCGCGACGTGGCGGTGGTGATGGACGACAAGACCTATCTTACCCTGGATGGCAATGACTGCCAGGGCACTTCGTATTTTACTTACCCCACGAAGAAAGTTAGCTCCGAGGTAAAGTTCCTCAAGAAGGTGCTGTTGTGGCTGACAATCAGCGAAAAGAAGATTTCAAAGCCGCTCTTCTTTCGATCCGGACTAGCCGTAAACGGAGAAATTCATAGTACAAAATGCCTGCCGGAAGATGTGTCGTTCATCAAGAAATACCAAAAGGGCGAAGACGCTATGTTCTGGTTGGATCTGGCGTCGGCCCACTACTCGAAGCGATCGTTGGAGGAGCTGGAGCGGCTGAATTCCGATGTGGTACCCAAGTTGGCGAACCCGCCGAACGTCCCCCAGCTGCATCCCATCGAGAGTTTCTGGGCCAACCTGAAGCATAAGATCTACTCCAACGAAAACTGGGGAGGAATTGATAAATATAACGAAGAAAGAACTCAAAAACATGCCTACACGCATGTTTTCGTCCGCCATGGTGAATGTTCCGGTGCACTGCCGGAAGGCGCCTCCTAAGGGCGTAGAATTTGTTTTCAAATAAGCTTAAATAATTACCTTCATTGGTGTAGGCGCGGGTACTTAAGACATTCGGAATAATTTCTTTTCTTCTCGCTCGGAATTGTTCTCTTTACTAATAGTTTGATTTATTCAAGTTCAATGACTTCTAATTACCCTCTCTCTATTATCGTAAGATAGTTCGACCGACGTGTTCGTTTCGATAGTTTATTTTCGACTGACCCAATTCTGGTTTGTGTATAGAAATATACATTTGCAAATTCAGTAAGTGATACGAGAGCAAAAAGCCTATTGGAATCAATTCTCTTCTCTCGTTATCCGAAGGCTAATGATAAGGAAGGTTAATCTAATTTTGGGCATTATTGCTAATGATCGAGTGAGATCGATAAATGTGCTTATATGCTACAAAGATTCAGTACTAGGGTTTGCGGTTACATATGCCGGCCCCCGTTGAAAGGAGAAGCCTTTCAACCTACTTGATGATGATGTAACTCTCTGGTTGTCGTAGTTGTTCGTTCCGTCAATCGCTCCAACAACTCTCCTCGTTGTTTGTTTTGGTTATCCTTTGCGTCTGCAAGGGTCGTAGACCTTCACCCGGTCTGGTCCTTGATCAGCTGTTATCGCAACCAGCGATCCATCGGTGTTTCTCGTGATCGTTATTGTTCGGTTGGGCGCACTCACAGGAGGGTAGGAGTCGCCATCGACGAATCCAGGGTAGATGTTGGAGGATAAAAGATTCTTCAGCTTTTTGAATTTTCAATGAAAAACAATACTTACAGGAGTCGGAGGCCCGCAGGCCTCCGATCGTTGCGCAGTATCGAAACACTGCGATGGTATACACCAGTGGTCATCGAGATCTTGATCATTCCCATTCGCCGATTGGTTTGAGGCTTGGCGCACGGGCAAGATACAGATCTTGGAGATTTGGCGACGACATTCGCCATCGGCTGTCTTTACGTTGACTACTCTTATGTTTTGGTCGTCTCCTCGGAAGATGTGTGTGATTCTGCCGTATTTCCACTTCAGTGGTGGAAGACTATCCTCTTTGAGGAGCACCATTGTGCCCACTGCAATGTTGTCGCAAGCCCGCGTCCACTTGGTGCGAGGATGAAGCCCAGACAGGTAGTCAGTCGTCCATAGTTTCCAAATTCGTCGGAGAAGCGCTTGGTTCTCCTCCCAGCGACTGAGGCGATTCTTAGGTACTTCCGGCAGATCAGGTTCCGGAAAGCATGTAAGCGGACGATGAATAAGGAAGTAGCCTGGAGTTAGTACTTCCAAATCGTTTGGGTCTGCGGTGAGTGGTGTAAGTGGCCTGGAATTAAGGCAAGTTTCGATGCGGGATAAAAGCGTGACGAACTCGTCTTGGGATGGAATAGAGTTGCCAACTACTGAACGGAAATGCCTTTTAAACGATTTAACCACCGCTTCCCACAGCCCTCCAAAGTTGGGACTGCGGGGTGGAATAAATTTGAACTGAATTTCATCTTCAGCGCAACGATTTACTACAGATGTTTCATGTTGTTACGAGTAGAAACGTTGGTGTAATTCTGCAAGCTCTCGAACGGCTCCCTTGAAGTTTCGGGCATTGTCACAGTGGATGACATTTGGCTTTTCTCTCCGAGCTATGAACCGGTGCAGGGCCGCAATGAAACTGGCTGTCGACAGATCATACACCAGCTCAATATGCGTCACTTTTGTGACAAGGCAGATGAAAATTGTCACGTAGCATTTGGTTGGAAGATGTTTGCGAAGGTTGCGAAACTGGAACGGTCCACACAGGTCAACACCGGTGTTCAGGAACGGCAGCGTGGGCGTAACTCTTTCAGCTGGTAAATCTCCCATAAGCTGCTCGAGTACTGATGGTCTGCAGCGGTAACACATGATGCAAGAGTGGACCACTTGCCGTGCCAGGTTACGGACGCGAAGCGGCCAAAACTTTTCCCGGACGCATGCTACCAGCAGTTGAGGTCCGGCGTGCAAATGTTCCGATGATAGTAGGGCATAATGCTTTCGGTTAGTGGATGCCGTGCAGGAAGGATCATTGGATGTTTCCTATCCTCTGAAATCTGCGAATTCCTCAGTCGTCCACCGACCCTTAATACTCCGTTTTGCAAGATTGGGCAGAGATTTTTGAGAACAGAGTTCGGTTTTACTTGACCCTCAGTGGCTACTGCGTCGACATCGCTCGAGAAAACCTCGGATTGTGCTTGCTGTACCAATGCCGATGTAGCTTCCTTCAACTCCGAAGTCCGCAGCATTCTGGATCTGCGATTGGATCGATTTCCCGGTTTGGAATTGTGAATGAATCGACGAAGCAGAAAGCCGAAGTAGAGAAATGAACGAAGAACGTAGTTCAAATATTTAGTTCGGTTCGTTAATTTTGACCGGTAGCGATACCAATCGTTCTTCGAGGACGTCAGCAGGCAGTTCCGGTAGATCGCTTTGGATGACTGGAGGCCAGAAGCGGGATGGTTCTTTCAGCCAAGATGGTCCTGTCCACCAGACTGATGACTCTTCCAGCTGATTGGGTTCCATTCCACTGGAGATTATATCCGCTGGATTGTCCATACCCGAAACGTGAGCCCAGACACCATTGATTGTGAGGTGCTGAACTTCCGATACCCGGTTGGCGATAAACGTTTTCCATCTTGACGGAACCGAGCTGATCCAATGAAGGGTGATCGTGGAGTCCGACCAGAAGAACGGTCGGGTGTTTAAGACGAGGCTTGAGTTCACTTTGTGGTACAAGTGACTTAGTAGAAGGGCCGCAGATAACTCCAACCTGGGAAGACTGACCTTTTTCTGCTTCTTCGAATCCCCGAGAGGCGCGACTTTAGATTTTGCTGTCATAAGACGTACGGAGATGCTCCCATCTATGGAAACGGTGCGAATTTCGAAGCAGGCCCCGTAGGCTCGTTCTGATGCATCGCAGAACCCATGCAGTTCAACGTTAACTGGTGTCGTCACGAATGCTGCCCATCGTGGAACGGAGATCGAAGAGAGTGCTTTTAGACTGCAACGAAACGAAAGCCAGTGGTGCTGCTGTGTTCTATCGAGAGGATCGTCCCAGGATGCAGACGTTCGCCAGAGTGATTGAACAAATATTTTTGCCATAACTATGACTGGACCAATTAGCCCTAGTGGGTCAAAAAGTTTCGCTGTATCGGATAGTACAGTGCGTTTAGTGATCACATCCGCTTCGGACCACTTGGGAACGGAATAGTGCAGCAAATCTGTTGACGGTTCCCATATCAATCCGAGGGTTTTTATAGTTGATGATGGCTCCAGTGCTAACACTGCTCGTTCTTCACGAAGTTTCGGTGGTATGCTCGATAGAAAGCCTGTCAAATTTGACGCCGATTTGCGTATGTTGAAGCCAGCAGATTGCAGCAGGCTCCGTAGTTGATTACACAGTTCTTGTCCTTCTTTTTCGTCGTCGACTCCAGTCAGCATATCGTCCATATAAAAATCCTTCGGCAGGACTTCAGCAGCATGAGGATACTGATTGGCTCCCTGTCTCGACAACTCAAGAAGACTCCTCGTGGCCAAATACGGTGCCGAGGCAGTACCGTACGTGACAGTTGTGAGCTCGTAGGTTTTCAGCGGATCCAAAGCGGAGAAACGCCAGCGAATACGGTGCAGTGGATAGTCAACAGGATGAAGACGAAGCTGCCGATATTTTTTTCGGCGTCGGCAACTATAGCGAACTGATGCATCCGAAAGCGAAGCGAAATCTCGTATATGTCATCCTGTAGTACAGGGCCTACCATCAGCGCTTGATTTAACGATACTCCGCTGTCTGTCCGACACGAGGCGTCGAAAACTACCCGTAATTTGGTAGTGGTACTGTCGGCTTTCTCCACTCCATGATGGGGTAGGTAGTACGACGGAAAGGTGGTTTCCGTATCATCGATTTCTCGCATATGGTTAAGCTGCAGGTATTCAGCTATAAATGCAGCGTATGACTCCTTTAGTTTAGGGTTTGCATCAAGACGACGTTCGAGAGCAAGCAATCTGTGGGTGGCTATTTCCTTCGAGTTTCCAAGTTGAGACAGCACGTCATCACGTTTCGGAAGCGTGACTACAAATCTACCCGATTCATCACGAATGGTGTTAGCAACGAAGTGGTTTTCCAGAAAGTTTCATCGGAGAACGAGTGCTTGGAGACCAGTAAGACTCAATTCCCAAAATCGAGATATTTGGTCATCGTGCGGTTCGGTATTGCACACGTGAGCTACTTTGGTTGGTTATTGGACTGATATAATCCTACTCTTCCCGACGCTACCCAGCCAAAAACGGTGTTTTGCAGAACAGGTTTTTCAGGACCCAGCTTGATGAATCCTTCCAAGAGCAGCTCAAAGTACAATTCCATGCTCCACTGCAGTAGATCAGTGGGCCCAGGCTCATGGAAGTTGGGATCAACTAGGATGATTCCAGATGGAATATTCAGAAGGTAGAATCAATCGAATTTACAGGAAGTTCACGGGGTGATTTTCTTCAGAATACTTGACAGGGTTCCTCGCTGAAGTATATTCGGTGTAATGAAATCCTATCCGAACATTTTGCCGGTGGAAAGAGGGTCAGCTGTCAGAGGTACATAACTAACTGCTCGTCGGGTCACCCTATTTTGGAACGGAAATAAACCACTATCCAGCATTTGTAAGTGACTCAGCGGCATTCGTTATTAGTTGTGGACGGGGATCGGTCTCAGTTGGCACCATAGGCGTGACTTTCGATTGCTGTTTCGCCTGACATCAATTACACTATCCCACACTCTGCGTAAGGGGCCTCAACGGCATCCTTGAGTCGTTATGGTTTACGAGATCGGTCCAGATAGGTTTTGCCAGTGCACACAAAACCCGTAGTTTCGCCAATAAATAACCACTTTCACGGTTGGTGAGAGGCCGCAGTAGCGTCGCTTGCACTGGTTCATCAATTCAAATCAAAAAAGAAGAAGAAGAAGAAGCGCAAAGCTCCGTTCTCTGGCACTTGACAGTTGCATCAATTACCGCCAAAATGCACTGCTCTCCTTACACTCCTGTTATCTGAATCCACGGTAATTTCGCATGATGGTGCAGTGAATTCCGCGGTTTCAATAAAGCAGATATCAACATAGTTCTTCGCCTTGCCACCTGGACCGGGTATTTGCGGAGCCGGCGCCGGTGTTGCCTTGCTTTGGGATCGTCGACCAGTTTTCCACGTTATTACCGAGCGTGCCACAAAACAGTGTTGGTTGAGTCTGGCGCTCAGGCCTGTTGGTTCTCATGCTGTACTGTTCCTTCGATCTGCGGCTATCTGGAACGTAGACATCCCGGCGTGTACAACCATGAACCAGCGCGCATGCCGCCATGCTCGGCACCGAGTCCTGAAGGTCCTCAAGGAAGCGGCCCAAAACGCCGTATCACTTTAAGCACAAAAAGGCTCTCTGTTGAGTTAGGTCTAGATTTTCCATTACATTTGAAAGACACTTTACGCGGTGCCGGGACAACAGGGTGGATTTTTATTAGAAAAGGACCCCAACTCCACTCCAAACGCACTCAATTTCGCCCAATCGAGTAAAACAGACGGGGCAATTGATCAGCGGAAACTTAAAAATGAAGAGACCCGAGTAGTAAAGCAGCGGTCATCAAACGGTGAAAAACATCCGAGGTAATTCAAGGAAAAGATTTCGCTGCATTTCATCAAAACCAAAACGGAGTTAAATATGAAATCTAATGTTGGCAATATTTGGCTCTAGAAGGAAGCTAAATTCATCAAACGAAGAACTGACGAGAAAATTATGCCGAAAAGAGCTCAACAGATTTGGTTGGTTATTGTTAACGATGCTGAGCACGCTGTTTGTATCGGTTGTTTACTGCCTTCTTTAGAAAAATTAGTAGGAAACGATAGTGAATGAATTTTTTGAATTGCTGCACGAACAACCAGAGACATGAGTGGTCAGACTTCTTGCAGCATTGGGCAGGTAGATGTAAAATACCTCCAGCAGTTTATCCAGACACTCTAGAGAGCAGACGAATCATATGCGTTTGACACTATCGAAAATCCATCACATATATTAATAATGGCACGTGGCCGAGTGCTCCGGCCGAATCATCTGATTTTCACTTTCAGAAGCGGCAATTGCGTTTCAATCAACAGGCCGCAATCAAAAGCGAACAACGGCTCTCGCACCGGAGGACAAATATTGGCATTCCAGGCGTTGGGGGAAAGGCAACGAACGTCGAGCGTGCCGCTCACGAAACCAACGCTCCACGGAGTTCTCCGACGGTGTCTTGAGCGAGCCAAGAACCGTTCAGTCTCACCGATTGCTGGCCGCGCACTTTATATAATGCATCACCGAAAAACGGACGGTGCATGATTTCGCCGGAGCGATGTTACTTCTCTCCAAAGCTCGGCTCAGCTTCTGCGACACAATGATCGAAAAAAAAATGGTACTATGTATCATGCTCGTATCGCGCGCGACGGTTGCCCGGTCGGAATGCCGGAGGTGTCGGTATCGTGAACACCTCAATGATGTGATGTGCTTACACTGGTACGGAGAAATTCGAATAGACAGGGCTGTGGGGTGATGTAATCCTCTCAAAGACGTATCGCTTGCACTTTTCCGTTGAGAACCAGCAGGCGGATGCGATATTCTATTACAGTTCTGCTAGATTTTTCCCAGTATGGAAACCGCATGTGAGTCGAGAGTGTCGATAGAAATTTCTGCGGTCCAGATTGAGATTTTGCTGATGTTTTTTGTTTGCAAAATAAATGCATGAAAAAGTAAGTCAGCCATACAGCGATTCGACCGTTAAACACAGACTGAATCCACAACAAGCTCTGCTGTCGATTTGAAATATCTCGCCACTTACAATTTTATTTATTTCCAGAATCGCTTATTGAACTTAATTTGTTCCACCGATCGCTAAATCCACGTCACCTGCTATGTTTGAAATAAATAAAGAAACTAACGGTAAAGGTATCGAAAACACGATGGAACAGGCAGACGCTAGCAATGTTTCTGCAGCTCAATATCGATCGCGCATGATTTGCTTACAATTAACATATGCAGGCGACGCATACGTCAGCACTCGATGCAAGAAACTTTCGGTTATCGTCTACTGTTGCAAATTACCATCGTTGACGTCACCGTCTGCAACACTATTTCCTATTCTTTTTACTAATTTTATTATTTTTGTCTTAGTTTCAGAAATTAATGTCAGTTGTTTTCCGCGACAGTGCCGCTGTTTTCCCATCACCAGTGAGTGAACGAAACATTATGTGAGTGCGGTAGTCGATGCAAACCACAACAACCGCTAAACAAAGGAATGAGAACGACTTTGATGTTTCAAGACAAATGTCCCAGCGGCCAGGCAAAGGTTTATAGAGAATAGGGCAGCCATGTTTTGCATGTTCTGCCTACTCCACTAATCAATTTTACCGCTACCAGTTTTCTTTTTCGCGAAGGCAAACATTTAGCACGTTGAAGAAGAGAGAAGAGTAAATGATTTTTATTCAATTTGCTGTGTTTGAAAATTGCTTGATATTAGCAGACAGAAGAAGGCTTTTTGCAACGTATCACAATGCTCAGTTCCAGAAAAACTAATTAGCTGAAAGATACATTTTCATTTGTTTGATGCTTTTTTTGCAAAATTGTTCTCATGTTAGTTTAAGTAGGCGTGAATGAAAAAAAAAACTACGGTATTCTTACTTTCAGAGAACGAAAATTTAATTTTTTATTCGCAGATAAACGCGTTACATTCTTTAAAAGCTGTAGATAAAAATATTTTTAAGTAATTTTGATTGAAGTCGCATCATCTGACCTCTTGAGGACCGAATAAGAGCATTTTTTCCTACGTAGCTAAAATGCTTATAAAAGTCAGTTATTTTATTATTACTATTTCAATCTTTCAGCAATGTTATCTGGTATTGATTCTAGAACACAAAACAACTTTATGTGCTGAAATTGTCTTTATGGCAGTCAACAAAAAGTAGATTCTTTATTTATGTAAACAAAATAGCCTTTTTCAAATGTTGATTTTTTGCATCAAACCATTATTCTACACGCGCTCGCATTGGTGTCGTGCAACTGTTTCGTTACCACGTATGTGTTGGTGTAGTTTTGCACTATGTTTAAACAACGCTTTGAGGTTACATCCGATTGTTTACCTGGTGCGTTTATCTTTTATCAGCGATGAAAAAGTTTGTGCTGTGGTGATAAAACGTTTATGAAAGATGAGCGCCGGGCGCTATTAAAAAATTGGAAACTTATAAAGCGACGAAATTGAACCATCCCAAGGTGCACGTGATATCACGGTTTGTATTAGATGACCGGAAGAGATCACAAATACCGTGCGGTGCGGGCCAGAGTTGTTAAAGCATTGTAACGACGACGAAATTGCAGCGCTTGCATGGCAAAATGCCTGAACATCTGAATCTGAATGCACAATATACTGTAAAATGACTCGTATTCGAACGACTAAAAGTGAGCAAATCGTTTTATTGCGGCACGGTGTAAATGTTCATCTTCTCATAAAGCGGTTCGTCTGCAACAATCTCACAACGTTCAGAACGACAGATTGTGGGCTCTCTTCGAGAACTGTTCAGAGTGTGATAGGAATATTCCATTGGTTCCAAAGTGCTGCGCTGCGACAGGTTTTGAAGGAATTTGTACATGGAGAAAATTGCTCTTACTATTTTCATCGAAAAAGACGCGTTAAAGTGAATGCTGTATATTATGTACCAGCGCCATATAAACACGGGTCAAGGCGTATGAAGAGGATTGATGATCATCATGGGAAGCCAGCAGACGGATGCCATCGGATAACAAATCTGTTCAGAGCTGGTGCCGAAAAAATTTGACCGGCTTTTGTGGTAACGTGTTATCACCTCCCGGTTCATCGCCAGATCTGAACTTTGATTGCCGCACATTGGCATGCTGCGAAAGGTAAAACACCACAGGCAAGGGTGCTCCGAACATGTGAACCAATCAAACCGGCAATCAAACGAACTTGGGATGATATGCTGATGGATGTCGCGCGTGCCGACTGTGGCGGTTTTGGCAAACCATCTTGTTTAATAATGTCAAAGCACGTGTTATCTACCACAGCGCCAGAAGTGATCAGTGATTTCATTGCAATAAATGGCAGTTAACAATAAATTGACGATCGAGGTGAAAAAGAGAGTTTTTATTTCACAGAATATATTATATAGTATTGAAAAGAGCGGTAATTATAACGCCATAGAGATACGCGTACTTTACGTCAAAACTTTCAACGTCAAAAAAAGAGAAAAACTATTTTTGGGGACACAAATGTTAGTCCCCAGCACTTAAATTCTACAATGATTTGACGTGCCGCAAGCGGGGCTCATAGGCTATCAGTTCGAAGCTAACATCTCAGCTTAGTAATTTCGCACTCATTATTTTTATGTGACAGAGACCAGACAGAAATGCCAAGTACATATTATATTAAAAGAAACTAGGTGCAGATGCTGGTATTAAAGACACCAATATTACGTATCCAGCTTAAAAACGGGATCAAGAGCCACCATTGTGGTAATATCACATCATTAGTTTTCCACTGCTTCATCATTTTAATATTCTTGATGTATCACGAAGGACGAAAGTAACATTTGTAAACAATGATTTTAATGGTATCGGTTTTTAAGCGCCAGATCCTCCAAAATACGCCGCAGGATACACATAATAACGCGTTTAATTCTTCTGACTATTTTGTCTAGAACACGTTGTTTATGCTGAATGGTGAGCTGACATCAAAGAGGATTCGACAGACCTCCGATTCTTTAGCATTTTTTCAGAACGTGTTAGGTTGCTTTGGGCTGGAACTCAGATTGCTGCCACTTTTTCTGACGCGTACAGTTCATGATATATGAACAAAAACGATGCATAAAAATATGGGTCCAGTTTTTCGAAATTTCTGAGGTTTTCAGATTTATCAAGGAAGCAGTTTACGAAACAAAATTAGTAGTTGAAGAAAATTGCTTGGAAAAGCTGAAAAACAATAATATTTGAATGATGGAAATTGGAAAACCTCATATAGTGTCTGGAAGAAACTGAAGTAAATTGAAAACGAAAAAAAACTTGATCAATTATTAACTACACTAGTTTAAAGCATTTTTGAACTCGGTAGTCATCATCATTTCTTGCAGTGAAATTTTATGCAGAACCCAAAAATGAAAGGGAACAGTTTTCGAGATATGACAAGAGTTGATTTTTCACAAATGAAATAAAACAATATTTTACTTAAAATTGAATATCTCCAACGTGCGATCTCCACATATTTTCAACACGCGTCATAAGATAAGCCAAAATTAAATTTAACACCGATGTTGGTATTACATAAAGATCAATTGATATATCAGACAATGCAATTGTTCGTAATTTAATGTAAAAATTGCTGGAACTTTAATCATTAATTGCATTTCACTAAAGCAAATATCAGTAATGAGTTTCGTGAATTTTAACCTGATACGTTCAAAATTATGGATCAAAACGTCCATGACCGTAAGACAGCCAAGCGGAAAAACAGAGAAAAACGTGGCACACACCAAATCCGGAGAAGGTAATAGGTTGAACCAATTTCAGCAAAAGGGTCCTTAACATTTCTGACTGTGGATGCGTACAAGAAAGTTTCTGAGTTTGTTTCGTGCAGGAACAATTAAACGCGCCCGGATCAAGGCGCATGTGTAAGGTCCAGAACCCAGGCACAAATCACGTGCAAGAAAAACTGCAGAATAGGAGCGGCTCACAAAACCGTTCCATTGTGATGGACCATGAGACCTGCGCTACACAAGTCGGATGCACCAAACAATGCCAGGACAGGAACACTACGTCTGTTGGCTGTTCCGGAGAGCGTAACCGTCGAAATTTGCCAAAAACCTTATCTGCGTTATTTCAGCAGATGCGCAAATGAGTCAGCCCTTCATCACCTCTGGGACCGCCAGCGTGGACAAATCTACAAGACGTCGCCTCCAAAACGACTTCGCCCTTCTTGAGATCTACGATGGTCTGACATCATTGTTTTGCATGGATTTGGCATCTTGCTACTATGCCCGGCCCGCCCAGACTGGTACAAAAGATAATAAATGTAGTTTTTCTACCGTAAACACGTCAACCCTCCAAATGACTCTGGAACTTCGCCCAATGTAGAAAATTTTCAGCAACGAAGTTAGCGCGCAAAGTCATACAAACTCCAAACTGATAGAAAACATAACTTGAACAAAGAATGTGTGGTTAAAAGGGCACAAGCTGGTTCATCATTACCAAAATTGACAAAGGGTCATGCAAAGGTGCAATGAATTGGGAGAGAGGTTCAATAAACCAATGATGTCAAAACTTATTCATTTAATAGTACTTTATTTCAGAAAGTTTGAGAAAAAGAATCGGGCTCAAGGAAAATTTTTGGTGACCCTATTTTGTGTGTCCAAATTTCGTCGAATACAGCTCCTTATGCTAACACTTTCAACATTTAGAAACAGTCAGTTCTATTGAGGCATCACATCAATTATTTTTCCTACAGTTTTACCCACTTTTTTTGAATAATTGCTGTAGTATGTGAGTTGACACCAAAGAGGTTCGACAGACTCGATCGTCATGCTACAGCGTGAGGATTTTTTTCCATAATCGTACAGGTTTGGGCCGGATGAACCAAATTGTTGGAGAAATTCTTAACCACGTTGTCGCTATGGATACATATGAACAAAACGATACAAAAAAGAGTGTTTCGAGTTTTCCTGGAAACGCTTTGAGGTTTTCCATTTTCCCAACACTGCCAATTTCAAACATTCATAAATCTCAAGAAAGATTTTCCGAGAACAGTTTTGCTTCTAAATACAATGATATTTTCTCAAATCCGCTGCCGGACAGCTTCCTCTACAATTCGGAGCAAATGGTCTAGCTCGTTACTGCCACCTCTGTTCCTGTGTCATGAAGGAAGAACAGCTTAAAGCCGCCACATCCATGATATAATGTTCCTGTGCAAGCCTGAATTAAGCTTCTAGCAACACAACTGGAACGCTA
>JASCZW010012131.1:0-29519 GCA_034211315.2 Aedes japonicus
AGCGCTTCGCATGGAGATGAGAAATTATCTGCTGCAAACTTCATCAAATAATCTGATGACAAAGTATCCAAATTTTACATTCTCAACAACTTTCCCAAGATGGTAAAGACTTTAAACTTCTTTTGACAAAGACTGACTGCAGTGCTATCTTTGCGGTGAAATCTTGAACTAATCTGATACTGTTTCAATGATTTAATTTTGGTTATTCCAAACAACTTTACCCAAAACGGCAACTTCTTAAAGCTTTATTTGGGAAAAAGATAAAATGTAACTACGAAGATAAACTGTAATGCTGCTGGTAGATCACCTATTCGTGATGCGTTGCAGCACTTCAAAAATCAGATACGTTTCATCACCCGTTCTTCTTACTTTCAGACATCCTTCTCTGTCTGTATTGTTTAGCAATGGCGCCATAACCATAACTACGTTGGGCCAGGACTAATTAACGCTTAGGGTTCCAACCGTTTGAAGAGATATGGAACATCACTTAACTTTCTTAGAGTGGATGTCTTCAACGAACATTTTCACCTGACTATTAATTTCCTTTTCCTTTGATATTCACTGGGAAGATTACGAGGTTCCTCGCATCTTCTTAAGGTAGATTCCCGAGATTATTGTGTGAAAAAATGTATCAGTTATTGGATTCGTTTCATGGTGACAGACTTTGTCTTTAACGAATTATTCCTCATCGTAGTTCCATCCACGAGGTTTGCAAACGTCAATATCATTAAGTACGCTCGGAAAACTATGGGCTCGTCACTCGACTTTACACAAAATGAAAAAGTTCTTAAAACTGTGGCATTCTTGATGGTCTTGAGATGGTTGCTCGGTTTGATTCCCATTCGATTGGTTCGGCCGTTCGATAGCTCGCTTTTAGAATAAGTTCGGTTTTTAAAGCTCAACAACAAATCCTTTAAGTAGCCTATGGTTAATTAATTGGTTCTTCAACTATAGCCAACGGTGTATTATTGCTTCTACGAACTTGATTATCAAAGGCTAACGTTGTCTTAAACACCTTGACTTTAGAAGGATGGGGAGGATAAGGGGGGGGCAAAAAGGTGGTATGGAATCCCTATATCCCAATAAATTTAATTACATATTACATTCAAATATGTTTCTTCATAGCGATTATATTCTCCTAGTCCGACGCTTTAATTTGGTGTATCTATACTTTAATAAGGAAGAGTTCATTAATTCATGTTCAGCAGGGGTTTAGAGAAACGTGACGATCCATACAAAAATCTCAGTGCCCATGCAAAAAAACGACGGGGGCTATTAAAAGTCACTTCTTGCGTGACGTAACTAATGGACATTCCCAGCTCTCTACCTAGTAGCCACTTTGAATGTACCAATAAATCACATACCTACGTTTAAACCATCCAAAGAAAGGTCCGTTAATTATGTCACGCAGTAAGGGGTAGGGCTTGGGAAAAATGATGATCCGTATACAAAAAATTTGAAGGTCCATACAAAAAAACATGACAAGGGTGGAGGTGTTACAAAAGTCAATTTTTGCGAAGTAATTAATGGACGTCTCTTGTGGTACTTATAAGCAATTGACGACGACACTTTCGGATTTTTTGTCATTTTTTGTATGAAAACGAAAAGATTTATTCAGTTTTTTCGGGTTGAGCATTACTTCAAAAAAACAAAAACATCATAGCTAAAATTTCACCAATGTAAGCTTGGGATTTACTGAACAAAATAGTTTTTTATGAGTTTTTCATGATTCAGAAAATGGTTCCGGACTATATATTCTTTACAAATTCTTGAGAAAACTTCATTATAGCTAGTTTCAAAAATTGTTTTACGATGAATCGTTATTTAATGATGAATTTTCGAAGTTATTGATATTTGGGAAAATCGTAAAAATCAATTGGCGTTTGCCAGGAAAACAGGCAACCCTGATTTTTTAATATTCTCTTTTTGTTCATATCCATGAGACCTACCAGGATAAAGTTTCGCAACTATCTGATGCACTTAGATCCAGAATATTACTAAAACCAGGGAAAAGTTGGAGCCGTCACGAATTATGGTCAGATTTGTAACAATAGTTACTCAGTCATTTCACGATTTCTAATATTTTTGAGCCAGTCGATTGGGACATTGACGTCGATTCCGATAGTTAAAACAAATAATTTAAACATTTTACTCTAAAAATAAAATAATTATGAAGCGTTGTCAAAACAAGTATCTACCAATCACGTGCATCTAAACGGTTGTTTCTAACACGGACGACAGACTCATAGACTAACTGGTTGGGCTATGTATGTGGCATATTTAACTACTGTGCAATGCACAGTGTGCAAACTCGTATAGGGCATAAATAGAGAAGAGCGACACGCACATCGTCGTCATTATATCAGTCTGACCACAGTGCGATTAACGTGTTTCATCGTGTTTCTTCTTGAAATCTCTGGTCGGTTTTCGTGCCATTTCGTTCCGTTCATATCGCAGCGACGGCTCGCAAAAGCTCAAACCAGGCACCGAAGTGAGAAGGCAACACCAGCAGCAGTAGGAAGACGGCAGAGGGAACGTACAGCACAGAGAACAGACATCCAGGCTCGAACATTTTTTCCCCAATTTACTGTGCTAAACTTTTAGAAAGCAAACCGTTGGAAAAACCTTTATAACTCATAGATTTCACCAAACCAAAATTACAAGCTATCAACTCAAGGTGGAAAGTGGCGCCATAACAAATTCACCAAAACTAACGGAAACAGCTGTAATTTTAAATAGCAGTTACAGAAATTTACAATACGTGGGCACCAGCTTGATGTTCGTTGTCTGCGCATGGCTGCAGCACCTACAGTTTGGAACCCGTACCATGCAACTTTCATCTTTACATTAACCTAACTAAACTTAGAAATAATAATAACAATGAAGTAAAATGTTACAAGAATTCTACTCGATTGCTGAAGTAAGCTGAAGTAAGTATTCATTGACATCACACCGCTAGAGTTTTGTTGACAAATGTCATTCTGCATTGGCTGAAACACATGCAACTTTTTGATTTCGCATGCTCATCACTGCACCTCGCAGAAAAGTTTCATTTTATAGTTATACTCTTGTTTACTATAACTGTTTATTCGCACTGTTTATAAACTTTTTTTTGTTTCTTTTCTTTCCAGGTAAACAATACATTGGCCAGATTTCCTACACAACTTTTTATGGAATTTGAAAAAGATTTTTAAACTATTTAAATCTCGAATTATAATTAGTAAGTATGAATTGTATTCATGTTTAGTCCTGTTTACCTGTAATTTTTTTTTTGTTAGAGATGAGTGGTGAAACAAACTATTGTTTACAAACAAACCGTTTGCCAGCCTGGCGAGGAGGGGGGCTAGCGTAAAAATATATTTTTGAGCTTGCCTAGAATATGTTGATTCTCCTACTTCCTATTGAACGAATAAGAAATAATCGAAAATAACAATCAAAAGTGAAGAAATAATCGTTTAAAAACAGGACAAGTACCCAGGTAACCAATAAGAAGTTCAAAGGCGTCTTTACGGCAGCCTATCAGGCAATTAGGTCACCTTAAATGCCACATAAATGCCGCATTTGGCCCAATATACCGCTACATAACTGCAATGCTATGATAATGCTTCATTAATGCTATTTTGCATTCGAAATGCTTGTTACATGCTTAAGCTTTAAAATAGCATTTGAAATGCAGCTTTACAACTTTAAAATGCAGATTTAGGGTTGATTTACTGCATATGCTAATGCTTACTGGTTACCTGGGTCTGCGCTTCTGATTCATTAAGCAGTAAATAATAGCCAAGCAAAAAGTTCTAATGTTGCGGGATTTTTTTACTGATAGCAAAATATTCAAAACAAATTGAGGTTTTTACAGCATATCATGCTCCAAATCATAAGCGCATTTAATAAAATGGTGAATAATGGCACGATAAAAGCTGAAAATTAATGCGCCTCGCAAATAATGAGAGTTCATCACATCAAAAACAAAATTAAAACCAAATGTGTTCGATAAATCAATCATGAATTTCCTGAAAATTGAAACAATATAATAAGGTCATCTAATTGAATGCCGGAATTTGTTTCCGACCTACAGTTCATTTGCATTACATTTAAAATTTGGTTCATTCATTTTTCCACATTTTAATTATTTCTTATATCTCAATATGGCGATTGAAAAAATGACTGCTATAAAACCAATTTACCGTTTACTGCATTTAATGAAGACAAAATGATTTTAAAATGCTTTTTAATTGACTGTAATAAGATTTTAAACGGTATTTCAAACAGCAGTTTGGTAGTTCAGAAGTCGAATTAAAAACGTCGTGATAGGACTTGAAGGATTTACAAAACAAGCTTTTGAGATTATTGTAATCGAACCGTGAGATTCTCATAAACCTGACTAAAATATGAAACCTATTGGTGCGTCTTGGTGCCATACTAACCAAAAATGATTTTCCGATATTTCCTTAAAACTTCAATAAAACTTAATAAACCTGGTTGATTTTTGCAATGTCACATGGGAAACGTGCATGGAATGCCTTTCTTCGATAGTTTCGAAAGCTTGAACTCTGGAGAACACTTAGCCTGGAAATTCTAAGTGCGGGATTAATCTTAACTTTTGGGCACATTGTATTTGTCCGCGGTCCTTAACATGGAAGTAAGCGATGGCAGAATATGTTTGAGCAGTCGCCATATCGATTTATATGAATCTAGAAAGTGTGTGATCTGTTTAGTGGAACACCTGTAATCTAGAAAATGAGATGAGAAAAAGTCAGTATTTTCCACATATAATTCCTAACTACTTCCAGGCGTCGTGTACTAGGTCGAGTTATTGAGTACACGACATTGAAAGGAAGATCTGCACATTGTAGACGAAATACGCGTATCTGTCAAGATAAGCAACGAAGGTAGTTGGAATTAAATGGAAAATACAAAATTTTCTTTTCATTTCAAGTTACCAATTTATATGTTTAATTTTAGGAAATTTGTTTACATCGTACCCCGGAATGTAGGAGTGAGGAACTCCCTCGTTGTCCTCCTGAAAGTCTCTCAAATAAAGACAAACAACAAACCCTCGTTGTCCAATCTACGCAGGGCTTGCAACGAAAGTATCGATGTTTTGAAAATATCCTCCGGTATCTGCTCATCCTAATCCACCTGATCTCTCCAGACTTCCTGAATGAGGATCGCGGGAGTGGATAGGGGCCCGATGGCAGTGATACAGCAACATATGAATACCTAATTTTGATCTTGATAACTGGCCTTGGTATTAAAGAGCTCAGATTAAGAGGTAAAATACTTAGGCAAAATACTTAGGAATTGCAAGCACAATATCTCTCGAATACCAAAACTTGTTATTTTGGATACCTTGGAATACCTTAGAGGTACTATTTAGGTATTGTCTTACCTCAATTTGGTATTCACATAACATTGTGGGAACAATTTTATGGTATTATCCTCAGGTATTTTACCTCTTAATCTGAGCTCATAAATACCAAGGCCAGTTATTCGAGTTATTAGTTCCCCTGCTCGGGGAGGGGAAGGAGTACTCCTTTTGAATTGCAAAAGAGTGGTCGCTTGATCGTGCTTACATACCACCTAATAGCACATAACAGTTTTTTCGAAGTGATGCTGATCGGATGCCGTCTGTGCAATGTCTTCCGCTAAATTTCAACGGCTTCTATTCAATTTCACAGCCTGCCGTACTCTTACGGACCTATCAATGCTTTCTCTTCACATCTTTGGTTCTAGCAAAAAATGCTGTCCACTCCTAGGGTCTAATGTTGATAAGTAGGATATTTCCATTTTCAAAAACATCAGAGTAAGTTCAATCGACTCTTCCTCCGTTTTGACGCTGCCACTGCTCTTAGATGATCTTGCTCGTTTTCCACTGCATTCAAGTTTTTGAAATTCTGCGATAGGGTTGGAGAACAAGTCAAGCCAAACATTGCATTAGGTCCTATGTAACATTTTTGTCAAATCGAGAAAAATTGGTTTGAAAGTTTTAGTTTGTTTTTTAATAGCTCTTCCTTGCTAACTGCAAGAATTAGGGTGTACAAGAGTACAAAAATAAAACTAGAAGGAAGCTAATGCGAACATTATTTTATTAGTCCTTTATCGCAATAAAAAAATTCTAATGAACATTCCAACCTGGCAAAAACCAATCTAACAGGTCGAATCTACAAATGTAAATTCAATAGGTCCTAAGTAACAAATGTATCAATTACACGACTAGAATCACCGTCACAACAGGGGCAGCATATTTTTGTAATCCTGACGAAGTTTTACGTTGAAAACCATAAAAAATTAAGGTTATACTGAATCCTAGAGGGTTTGAGGTTATACTATTGAACTGCAATAGCGATTTAAGAAAAATAAAATTCGATACTATTTTATCGATTTGACAAAAATATTGTTTGAAGTAGTAGAATATTAGCGGAGAGCTTTTTGTTTGTTTTCCTCCTTCGAACAATCAGAACACGCGTTTTAAGAAGACAAAATTTATGTCCTACAGTACTGGCAAGAAAAAGTAGCACGCTCATATGTAACATTTTTCTTCGAAAGATTATATTTTAATCTTTATAGTTACATCAATGATTCCTTTGAGCGAAAAGGAGGCAATAGTGCGATGAACAATAAAACGTATATCAAAAAATTTTAGAAGACTTATTGTTTCGGAGTAGTTCGAAATTCTTTTTTTCTCTTATTTTCGCTCAGCAAAAAAAGTACACAGAGAAGAAGTATAACTAGGTAATCAAATTTAATCAAAACTGACTCGAACTCAGTACTTTGTATGACCATCAGTGACTGCTTCCAGACGACGTGGCATACCTTCGACGAGATTTCGCAAATAACGCTCGTAAATTGACTCCCAGGTCTCCGGTAGAGCTTCAAAGAGCAGGTTTTTGTTGGTAACATTGGTTTTGTCCATATTTGAATCCAATATCGACCACAACATCTCGATCGGATTCAAGTCCGGTGACTGGGGCGGCCATTCTAACACTTTGATACGTGACCCACGGAAAAACGTTCGAGTTTTACGAACCGTATGTTTTGGGTCGTTGTCTTGTTGAAAAAGAAAGTCATGCTCGAGCCCAACTCCAGATTTTCGGAGAGGATGTCAATATACTTGTCGGCCGTCATAATTCCTTCAATACGGACCAATTCTTCAACTCCTGACCAAGGCAAATCACCCCCACACCATAATGTTGCCTTTACCGTGCTTTACTGTTTTTCTTACTTTTGGTTCAGAAGTTCCTCGCCTGGTTTGATCCATACCCTCGGCTGTTGTTTGGTACTAAACAGCTCGAACTTGTCTAACTGTTGTCAAAGGATTTCTTCCTCGGCCACCTTTATCACTCACATTTCCCCGCTGTTTGATATTTTTTCCAAAGCTTATGAACCGCAGAAAAGCTGACTCTGATCTTTTTCGTGATTTTCCTGTATTAGAAACCATTTTCACAATCTCTCACAATGAGTGTTCGCCCTTGCAACGATATTTTCATGCTTTCGATGTACTTCAAACAACAAACACGCAACTTTGCATCTATGACGCAAACACGATTACAAAAGTTTAACACTTGCAATGGTTACGTCCGGTATGAGTGGACAGTAGGAGAGTTTATCGATATGGTGTTGTCTGTAGTGATAATAAATAATGTCACTGTGGTGTGCCGGCCGCAAACTGACACATTCATTTAAATACATATTGGAATATCGATAATTTTCTTTCAAACAAACTTATGTTCTATACTTTATCATATTCAACATATAATCAATTTTCTTCAGGGTTTTACAGTGTGTACTTTTTTCTTGCCTGTACTGTATGTACATTTGTCAAAATCTTAAACGAACATTGTGCATTGGACAATTGGATAAGTGGCTGATAAGAGTCCCATGTACAGATCTGTTCGATATCAGACATACATTGAAAGTTTTATTAACGTATTTTCATTTTTTTAAGCATACACAGAAAAAAATAATTAATTTTAACATGCGTGTAAAATTTCCTCTCGTTTAATTCCAAACCAAACGAGGCGTTTCGTTGGTTACGCATTGTTTCCAATTTTCCATGCGCCATACAACAATGTTTACAATCTTTCAGACAATAGGCTAGATTTAGGCGTTATGTGGCTTGAGTTTACATGAAATATCACGTTAATATCTTCGTTTGTAAGAATCATAAGTGTTGTGTCCAATCTCGCGTCGCGTTTCCATAAGTGAATATCTTCCAAGTCTAGCATTCTCTTTATGTGCATTAGATAACGCAGAAAATTCAATGTTTTTTTTATCTGTGTAGAAAAGTAAGGCTTTCTATCAAAATCGATATTCAACTCGATTTTGTTCATATTGTTCCGTAGGACCTAATGCAATGTCCGACTTCCGTTTACCGGTGCATTCAAGTATTTCAAAAACTTGAAAACAAAAACTTGAAAACACAGAAAAACGTAATTCTCGAGTACTTTTTCAAACAGGCGTATGTAATTTTGTAAACAAAGAGGGGAGGTAAGTTTCAAACGTTAAATTCTTGAAACTCTTAGCACTTTCATGCAAATTAGGGCCACCAACACAAGGAATAACATTTCCCTAACATGATGCTGACGCTACATTCCTTAAGGGGTGCTGAGATTTTTGAGAAATTTACGTTTGAATCTCTCTTCTCCTCTTTATTCACAAAACAAAATACGTCTGTTTGAAAAAGGTTTCGAGAATTAATTTTAACAAGCGAAATGTTTCTTTCCCTCGTTTAATTCGACGCCAAATGAGGCGTAAACAACAAAATTGTTTGCAACCCTTCATGCGCCATGCAACAATGTGTGCAATCTTTAATACAGCAGGCTAAATTCAGGGGTTATCTGGCTTAAATTTACATGAAATATCCCATTATTTTCTGCCAAATCTTGCATTCCTTTTATGAGGATAAGATAACGCAGAAATTCAATTTTTTTTTATCTGTGTACTACAATAAAGCTTGAGACCAAGCCACTCCAAAGATCACCACGTTTGACATCATGGCAGTCATAGGTTGGAATGGCGAGTTGCGGAAAACTAACAATAGCGTACTTTGATTCTTCTTCGGCTTGTGAGCTCCCATATTCATATTCACCAACAGGTCATCAATTAGGCCTTATGCTCATAAGTTTTATTTTTTTTTCCCAGATAGAAGAATTGATGTAGAACAAGTTTGCCGAAGACAAGATAAAGGGTATTTCGATCAAAATTTGGTCTAACAGTAATGTGTGTGAGTCGATCAAAGATTTTACTGATAAGTCAAATTCGTTTTCTTTTTCAAAATCAGTTAATCCAGAATACAGGGGAAATATTCCTTTTTACCAAATACGAATTGCCGGGTCTTTCGTTTAACACCCGCTAGAAGATTTTGTACAGTCTTCTTGTCCACCTTATTCGCCGCGGAGTGCCAGTTTGCCACGAACTGTTTCTCGCTCACAACAGTTTTTAGAGTCTTCTTAAGGTTCCGCATGACAATGGCCCAATATTATTCGATTGGGCGGAGCTCTGGCGTGTTGGGAGGGTTCTTGTTCTTGAGCACCACTCTGAACGTTGTTGGCAGCATACCACTCCATGGCCTTTTTTCCGTAATGGCAAGATGCAAAATCCGGCCAAAATAGAACGGAACAATTGTATCACTTCAGGAAAGGCAGTAGACGTTTTTGTAGGCACTCGCTCAGAAAAATTTCCTGGTTGACGGTTCCGATCGCAATGTAAACGTTGCTCCTTAAGTCACAGGTACAGATAGCATTCCACACCAGATATTTCTTCGCGAATTTTGACAGTTTAGTGTGTTTGAAAATATCTGCCACCTTTCCCCGTCCGGTTGCCGTATAAAATTCCGGTCCAGGAAGCTGTTTAAAGTATGCCTTGACGTAAGTTTCATCGTCCTGTTCCACGCAATCAAACTTCGTCAGCATCGTGTTTTGTTTACCGATTGATAATTGATTGATTGATTGATAAGTGATTTTGAGTCACCACTTTTTTGTAAATCGACAGTCCAGCTCGTTTCTTAGCTCAATCTACGCCACTCATAGCTTCTTTGCGACATCTAAGACGGAAGGGTGGGGTTCCGCTAGAAACAGCGTTCAAACAAACGTTCACCGAACACTTGCAATACGTTAGTAACAGTTGATTCAGCTGCATTCAACAATTTCACCAAATTAGTGTGAGAATAGTTTGGATTTTTGCCATGTGCGTGCAAAATTTTGATGCGCTGCTTCTCTTCCTTCGACGACATTTTGATAGCTGAAGTGCTAATCTCAAAATCAAAATAGAGGCATGATCATTGGCGGAGCTAGACAATTAGTCTGGAGGGGGCCTGGAGGGGGCCTGTGCGAAAGATTGTTTTTCGTTTATAAGAATATTGAAAAGAGCGATGAAAGTAGCGTAAATGTTGGGGACAGGTTACTCTAATTGATAAATCAAAACAGGTTTATTCGGATAATTAGGTCTATTCTGCGCCTCGGTGAGTCGAGATGCCATAAGAGCCTCGTATTATTCCGTGTGGATCAAATGGAGAATGGACTCACACGAGGTTACTGTACCAAAGCAAACACCAAATTGACATTATTGGTTGCAGAAACTTGATTGACACTTCATTGTGTCGCATTAAAGTTTTTCAACTGACTTGTAACAAGTGTGCTGCTAGGGTAGTCACCTTACTCGATTCTCTTGAGGCGTCTCAACTCATCCGAAACGGAGAGTAGTCCTGAATCTATACAGAGTCAAGTTTCAACTAAAAATCTTAAAACTTCAAAGAACAACATTGAGTCAATGAACATCTAAAATTTATATCAAATGTGGATGGGTTTGAATAACGCATTTTAAATCTTCAAAATTGTGTTGGTTGATACTGATTCCTTCACAACTCCGTTCCCAATACTAAAATAAGCCAGATTTGAAAATCGATTCTGCGTAATGTTACTTCTCAGTCATGTTTTAATGCGTCTCATCGCTGAGAAGTTAAGCGAAAAGTTAAGAAGAAAAATTAAGCGTTTTGATATGCAGCGATAATTTAAAAGTTGCTCCTTGCAGAAAAGTCTGAAAATACCTGTGGCATGGTGTCCCTAATAAACCGCGGTCAGGGGTTTGAATTTTTTTTAAAATAACTATCAAAATTAACTGAAAAAAATAGAAAAACCTGGAAAAAATTAAAATATCTGAAGTATTTGGATATACCTACTCTTAATTTTTCCTATTCACTTCTGTTCATTTGTCCAGATTGTACGAAATTCTGTAAACCAATTGTTACATAAAATTAAAATGCAATCACTTCTTAACTTAGAAATTTTAAATCTCTAATTAAACTGACTTTTTTCCGGATTAAAAATAACAGTTATTTAAAAATTCATAGATATTTTCCAGTTACCACAATGTGGATATTTTTTAACCATTCAGTGGAATTCGATTTAAGTTTCTTATGAAATAATTTTTGAATGTCCTGTGCGCAAATCGTCATCCAAGGTTGTTTTAAAGTGGAATTTTATTTAAAACACAATGAAAATTTATAAGTTATATCAAGCTAAATTTCTAAAAAGAGTTCAAAAAATTTTAAGGAGAATTACGATGATCATTTTATCAAAAACCTACTCAGAACTTCACGGCAGTTCGAAAGAAACATCCATGGGTAATTTAAGTTTAACTTAAGATTTTGATTGACATTGATAGTATTCCAGAGTATCGAAATTAAATGGAATTTTTTCAAAAGTTTTTGAAGGAATGGCAAAAAAATGTGAACAACTACAGTATAGGCGAAAATAACGAATGCACCGGTTTGAATGTTTAAATTTTTATGTACAGTCTTCAAAATGGCTTCAAATTCGCCTTGGTGTAGCAAAAATTTAATTTTTAAATTATTTAAAATTGAAAAGTTCTACAAGATTGAGTTCTTCGGCAAAATATGTAGTTAATTCTTATGAAATAAACTATTTCGTTAGAGAAAATATTTTTTTTTTAATTTTCTCAGATGGTGGATCGGATGTTATTTTCAAAACTTTGAAGCACAGTTTATAATTTCAACACAGTTTGAAATTTAGGTTACTACTATTGTCTAGCTTTAGTTTAAATTTCAACTCAATCTATCTATTGAAAGCTGACATAAAGAATGTCAATTATGACAATTTTGTATGGAAAACTGTTGATTTATTTAATATTTTCGCCACCACTTCATACTAGGAACCATTACAGCCAAAAATAGATCCTTTTGATTGAAAATCAAATTCTTTAAAGAAATCTTAAGAATGAATGTAAAGTCAACCCCAACAAATGTTAGGATTTCAGGAATTTACCTGATTATATGTTTACCTTACTACTAAAACTACATTTTCGAAAATATTATCGTTGATGAATAAACTTTTATCTCCATATTTTGCTTATGGACATTCAACAGCTTAACTTTTAATCAATCTGTAGAGTCTATACTCTACTAGATTATTCCTACAAGAGAAAATAATATCGTGAACTCCTAAATGTGCCTCTAAATAATACTCACTACTGTAATACCAACAATCAATATGCAACTAGGAATTTGAAATTGGTTCACTGTTGTAGAACCCCTTGGTCCGAAGTACACCTTGAAGCCAGCACCTTGCTATACATATTTGCGCCTTTGTTTTGATTTTCTGTGTTATTTTGACAGAATAAATGAAATGTTCGTGTGAGTTCATTATAAGGGGTGCATTATTAAGCTTGGGACCGATGTGCTAGTACTGACTGAGCCAAGAAAAAAATCGTTTTTGTATGGGACCTACTGGTCTTAGAGTTAGTCTATGGTAATACCTTCTTGATTAATAAAATTAAAATACACACGATAGACGCGACGCGAGGTATACGTACATATAAAAGTGTTTTAAATCTTATGTTTCAACGTTACAGGCTCTATACATTTTACTGTTGCTATTATTTTAGATATGAGTTCCAGGTTTTAATATTAATAGAATTGAATAAGTAGAATTCAGAATTATTTAGAGCTAAGGCGTAGGGCTTTTGTTAAGCAGTATTTCCAAGCAAACGCAATATAATAAAAAACATAATTAGGAGTGTATTTATTCAATTCCTTCAAAACATGCTGTTAAGAAGATAAGCATACGACACCTTAACGGGTTCCTCTCCGAGGTTGTTAAGTCAACAACGACGAGAAAAAACACTAGTGTTCAAAATGAGAAATTGTGGTTTTAAAACCTCTAATTGGAAATTAATTTCCATCACATGTGGTCTTTAGGGAGTGTGAAAACAGATATTTCACATCGCTAGAACTGTTCGGTATTTGAGCACGATCAAGCGCATACATTTTTGCCAGTCTAGGTGGCGTATCCGTGACCTTCCCCGCATGGGGATATGAGGCAAAAGTGTGTGCGTTTGCTTCGAAATATTGCTTAACTTTTGTCCTACGTTCAATTTCAAACTACTTCTATTCAATTTCATAACCTGCCGAACGCTATCAGACCTATCGATACTTTCTCTTTGCATCTTTGGTTCAAAAGCAAAAATTATTGTTCACTACTGGGATCCCATGATGTTGAGAAAATACTTCCAATTTCAAAACATTTTAACAGACGCAAACTCTCGAGCGAAGTGGATGTAATGTTGATATATCGGAATTCTCATGGATCTAATTGTCGTTAACTTTGGTTTTCTGGATAAATGAACCAACTTTTCATCCTGTAAGGTACAGTGGGTTAAGTGAAAAGTGTGGAGAAGAGGATATGCGCACTTTACTAGTTAGTTTGAACGAGTAACTAATTCTGAAGGAAGCAAAGTACAACAACATCTTACACTGGGAAAAAAACCTTACAATTCCGTAAAGATTATGAATAGTGTTTCATTTCGTATTAGAAATATATTTGGGAAAATCCTGGGGGGGCTACAGAATTCTGGAGGGGGCCTGGCCCCCTAGGCACCCCCAGTAGTTACGCCAACGGGCATGATGCTACACGCATACATCTTCAAAATGAGGGGTGAGCAAAAAATGTTAATGCACGATGAAAGGAAATGTGTCACGGTTAAGTCGACCAAATTTTGATCGAAACACCCTTTACTTTCAGCATCGTTGAGTTCAAAATCAAAACACAAAACTACATCCTTTTTCACCATGATTCCTGATCTCAAATGCGAAACAGAGAAAAATGAAGGAGTCGACGGATGTCTGATCACAGCAGTAATCGGATTCATTCAAAACAAAATGATGCTTTCAACGCAATTGAGTTTTCAGAAGAACATGAACACGGTCGCAAAGCACTTCCAGACTACTTTCATTCATTAAGCCCATTGCGCCCATTGTTTGCATTACAAACGGATACAATGTTTCCACTTTAGTTTCTATATTTATCACAAAGCTTACAACTCCGAACAATCAGCAGTAGGCAATCATCACCGCCATCAACACGGTTCGTCTATCATCGGTTGCATGCATCAATCTATTGCTGAGGTGATTTATACCAATGCCTCTGAAGAGCTTTCGCGTGCACGGGAGATAAATAGAGTTCACCAAAGTGCAACCAAACAAGTTCGCTCTATCAACCGCGCTTTATCTCCGTAATTTTTTTTTTCTTTTCTTCTATTTCTTCCCCACGTTCGTTTGTCTCTATCGGACTTCAAAGACCATCAAAGTGTATTTCTGAGGGGGGGGGCGGTGGCTCTGCGCGGCGAGAGAATATTACAATTAGATGCACTCCAACAGCAGCGAGCAAAGTGCATCAGCGCGCGAACACAACAAAACCGGGTGTTGCATTCCCAGTCAGCAGAGCGAGCAATGGCGGTTTTGGCTCAAATGGAAAAGCTCCCGCAAAGTAGGGTAATTGGAAGAAGCGAGCAATCTGCAATCTCCATGTTTATATGTTTATGATTATCAACAAATGGTTCAAATGGTAGTTACTGCACTGGCACTGACTCTGGATGCTCGGGCGGCTCTCTGGGGGGGGGGGGTGGTAGGACCAACCCTTTGCTATCGCCTATCCTTTGCTTTGCCAACACCAACCAGATAGAGGCATACAGGCGAATGTGATTTATGCCATGGAAATTATATAACAGCTTAAACGGATTTAAAATCTATTATGCTGCGAATTGTTGCGTCTAAATGTGTATTTACTGTTACTGTCTGTCTGCTCTGTTGAATAGCGTAATCTCCGAGGCAACCGGGTGAATCAGCTTCTCTAGATTCGATTCTAAAATTGTCCGCCAGCTCTCGTGGGCGCAGGGAGCTGATTTGTGGGAGTTGATTTTCGAAATGAGTGAAAACCGAGCTTTCGCATTCAAGGTTCGCTGCAGATTCGAAGCAGGTCATTCACGAAAGGTACGCTCCAGATATGTATAAACTACGTTCCGACAATGGGTCCTGCGGAAAGAATGCTCTTTTTGTTTTTCTTCGAACGCCGCCAACCATGAAAGATAGTGTTCCGAGTCATTTTCCAGTGTTTTCGCTTTGCGTTGTTTTTCACTCATTTCATCCAAGTCAGCCGAGCGAGGAGTAAGGGACTTGACAGACAATGCGACGGCGACTAAACCAGAGTGCAGCGAAAGTAGAAGAAGGACTTTCACTGGCCCATTAGATTGTTTACGATGCTGCTGAAGTGGAGACACGGTTCTCCTGCTGCTGGAAGTGGATATCTGCAGTCCAGATTGGAGCGAAGTACGTACTCAGCTGGGTGGTTGGTGAGCGTGAAATTGCAGTTTTAGAAATGTAACCATTTTCGCTCGGCCTTGGGAAAGATGAACGGATGACATGGGAGCCATTGGAAAAGTCAAATTAGTCTGAGCACGTGAACAAAGCGATGAGTGTTTCGGGGAATGAACCGACAGGATTTCGAAGCTCAATTGGAACATTCATTAGGTACAATCATCTCATGAATCTATCATCTGTATAATTTAACTTTCCTCTTTAACTTTGGCATTCCTGCGATGCTCTGGATTCGAGGCCAGGATTTCAATTGTCTCCTGTGACGTTATAACGTGCCCACTAGAACATTGCAACCCTACATAGATCTCATGTTTCTGTCTTAATCGACTGATCCATTGCAGAGCCCCAAACGATTGTGCGATACCGAAATAACTAACAACCCGATTTGGCACTCCATGGAGTGGTCCTCGAGAGCAACTGTAGGTGGTAGCAGCAGAACACTTACCACCTGCTGATGGCCGTTTTGACTCGCCTGAGCTATCTGTGCATGTTTGTTACGACAATCTCGAACAACAATAACAACAACCGGCTTTGTTTCTCCCCTATCAGCCGAGAGCCCAGAATGGCACATGTACAATGAATTATTCAATTTTATTGTCTCTTTCGAGGACCTTCCAAGGAGTCTTCACCGCCAGTCAGTCGTTCGGTTGGTTGGTTGGTTGTTTCGTTTCAGAAGGGGGTGGATTTGGCTAATGGCTTTCCCAGGCTGTGCACCGAGACTCGAAGACTCGCTAAATCTAGGCAGACATCGTGGGAAGGACTCGAGAAGGAAAAGTTACGCCACCTAACACAGCTTTAATGGCTCGGCTGCTTCAACAACCCGAACGAAAGAAGAGAAGCTAATCGAACCATCCGTCTCTGAAGGAACCACTCCCACACCCACACCCACACACTCATAATGAGGAAAGTGTTTTATGAGCCAGAGCAAAAATTCCATCCGGCAGATTTGTTCATCACTAATTTGTTATTTTTATCGGAAATTAATGCTAATAGGTCCCATCCGAGTGCTTTGGGGGCGGAAAATTGGAGCAAGTTAGAGACGTTGAGGCAATGGGACGAAATAATGGATTGATTAAATAATTATGTAGCAGTGGATAATCTACCCCAGCAAGCAACCAACAATGTCGTGTTTTTGTGCTTCAGTCTACTAGCATATGTACAAACAACATGTTCCGCGATGGATACACATATTGGGTGTCAGATATCGGCCCCGCGCAAAGTCCATCCGGCACTGTTGTTGTATTTCAAGGCTGGCTAACAGGCAAACACTCAGCGGGATTGGAATCCGGTCCGGAGATGCAGTATCAATATTGTCCCAGGGGATAAACCTACTCGGGGTGAAGTTGATTTTGCCATTCGGTGGATTATGCGGATGATCTTCTAGTGAAGCTTTAATGTCGAGTTAAAATAGAGATAACTGGGCAAATGGATTCGGAAATCTTAATAAAGTCATAGAAAAAGTCGAGTTATGAAGTCGAGTACGAGACACTGAAGAAATCTGCACATTGTAGATGAAATACGGGGCCAAGATAAGGAAAGGTAGTTGGAATTAAATGGAAAATACTAATTTTTCTTCCCGTTTTTAGTTAGAGTCATAGAATCCATTTTTTGATTTGCGAATTAGGTCTGTTTAATTTGGTGGCCTTCTGTTTCAAACACATTTTTGAGATCTAATTCAGTCGTGTAAAATGCTAATTTTTCACAAACACTTTCATGGTGCGAAACGCTGAGACAATCTCTTTTAGGAACACGTTAATTGAATGCAAAGAATTTTAAACAGTTAAGAGTTTCAAACAATTTATGGGGTCGATTATAGAAGTAGAGTCGAGCAAAAATGCACAATACAGAAGCCGGCTAAATCCAAGGATGCCAGAATGTTTTTCAAAATGTCTGTAAAGAAGATTTCAAAATGTCTGTATTTGTCTGTATTGAGGATTTTGTCAACAATTTGCGTGAGGAATAAAGGTGGAGGGATTATTTTATTTTTCCCTTCGTTTAATTCCAAGCCAAAGGAGGAGTAAACAACGCAATTAGTTGTAGTCTTTGATGCGCCATACAACAATGTTTGCAATCTTTCACAAAACAGGCTTGATTCAGGCGTTATCTGACTTAAATTTACAAAAAGAATTCTGCCTTTTTCATTGACTTTTTCTGTTTTTCAAAGGTCATTAAGCCTCTGAAGAATTTCTTATTTCTTAAGAAGTTCTGGGTTTTTCAAATTTGCATATATTTTTGAGGGCGTTTTTATTTTGAAGCAATTAACGTATTGATTTTAAAATTTTACTGATTTTAGCGGTTCTGCATGCAAATATGCTTCCAACAGGTGGAGAATCCTCCTATTTTTAGCTAATCGTACACAGATAGGAAGAAACATTTAATGCTCTGCGTTATCTAATCCTCATAAAGAGAATGCAAGATTTGGCAGAAAATAGTGGGATATTTCATGTAAATTCAAGTTGGATAACGCCTGAATCTAGTTTGTTGTATGAAAGATTGCAAACATTATTGTGTGGCGCATCGAAGATTGCAAACGATTTCGTTGTTTACACCTCCTTTCGCTTGGAATTAAACGACGGGATACTTGACGCGCTTGTTGAAAAATATTTTTATTTTCTTCTAGCAACCCTAGTGTACACAAAATTGTAAAAATGGAGCGGCATTAAAAAAAACATCCTTTCGGAAAAGCGCGACGCCATGTTCATAATGGATGGTGAGACCTACTTGGCACTGGACCGCAACGACTGGCAGGAGACCGAATACTTGATGCCCCATCAAGGATATTAACGTTTACGTCATATATATCTTCCATTCCAAGTTCCCGAAGAAGGCCTTTTTGTGGCTGACGATCAGTGAGAGTGGAATGACCAAGTCTCATCTCTTTCCATCGTCGCTTACGGTGAACAAGGAGCTATACAGTACGAACTGCCTGCCCGAAGTTGTCACCTTCATCAAGAAGTATCACACAAAAAAGAATGTCCCATTGTACCAAGAGCCCCCCAGCTGCGACAGGTAGAAAATGTAGAATTTTCTCGAATCTGCTCAAATAATTTTGTGGCCAAAAAGAAGAAGCCAAGGCCAAGAAAGCGCTCCCGAAATTCATCTTTTTATCGGATATCGCTAAGGTTTCGGTCAACTGCTCGTTGAATTTAAGGAAACTTAGTGGCAGTGAATTATCTTTTGTTTTGTTTTGCATCGCCATTCAAAATTAATCTTTTTCTCAATGCATACGTTAGCCGAAATTTTTTAAAGTACTGGAGTTCGTTAAATGTATAGGACATACTAAAGTCTTCAAACGCTGTTTTTGTTTAAACTCTCAGAACGGTATTGAAGACCTCATCTACGAACTTCTTGAAAGTTTTTCGAAACTTAAGACCATTCAATGCTTAACTTTTGCTCATCTTATTTAATTTTCTTTTTGTTATTATTATCTGAAGTTTTCCCAAGTTTGAATATTATTTCGTAAAAGTTTTTTTTGCGTTCTTTTACTTTGATTTAGTAATTTTAGAAAAATAATATACTCAATTATTTTATCTAGACATTTAACCCCTTCAAATCAATATATTCTGAAAAATGCTGGTCAAACTTGTCAACATATTTCGAAAGGCTTTAAAAATCCTGATTTGCAAGAAAATTATCTATAGTATCTTTTCAAGAAAAATTGCATCAATGCTTATACAAATTCTACTAAACTTCTATCCCCTTTTTTTAAATATGGCGGGACTTAAGACAAATTCCTCAAGTCTTTTAAAATTTAAACAAGAGTTTTCTTCTAAATTACTCTATTGTTCAATTAAGTTCATAAGGAGATCTTTGCAAATAATTTTGGATCCACAACATTCCATACAAAATCTTATATTCTTAATTATCTGATAAGTTTCCTAAATTTTTATGGTTTTTTTCAATAAGATAAATAGATTTGAAGTTTTTTTTATTGATTTAAATAAACTTGCTTCGTAGTTTTCTCAACAGAAATAAAATCTAAGGAGGTTTTTTAAAGTTTTTAAAGTTTATTGATACTTCTGCAAATTTCCATTGATTTTTTTTCATTGCGTCAATTTTTAAAAGCATTTCTTGACTTCTACCCTTAACATCTTATGAATTTTTAAAAAAGCCTGGGGATTCAAAATAAATTTCCAATCCAATGCAGTCAAAAATCAATAACATAAAATACAGCTTACATCAAGTTTAAAGTGTTTTAATAACACTTTATATATTTCTATTTCAAATTAATGAATTTAACATGTAAAATGACCAAACTCTTGATTAACAGTATTACAGTATTACAGCAAGAATAAATAGCAAGGTGCATACTGCAAGGAATACTTAGGTGCAAGTGGTTCTAATATAATGAACCAATTTGAAGTCAGATTTTCTGGTAAATTCACATCTAACAACCCAACTTTACCTTCAAGAAACAGTTGCTAAGTTTTTTCCTGAACTATGTATGTTACTATCTAAACTTTTGATGAGTCCCACCCAGAACTGTGTCCTCGCATTTCTGCAACACTTTTGGGAATGTTCTCTCAAGAACTTCTTGAAAAATCTTCCTAAATTTTTTGGAAGTTTGTTCCTGTACTTCTGAAAAGTCCTCTTCGGAGTTTCAGGGAAGAACTTCGGGGAAGTTTCCTGAACTTCTGCACAAAAATCCTGCTTTAGCTACTAGGATGTAGCCCTTGGAAAGTTTCTTCCTGTTTTTCTCAGAAGTACTTCAAAAGTTCAAGACAGCACTTATGAAAAGTTCCAACCAAACTTTTGGGAAATTTCCTTTGGAACTTTTGGAGAGTCCTCTCCTGAATGTCAGAGAAATGTCTTTACATTTTTGAGAAATTCTTTCATGAAATTATAGGTAGTGCCCTCTCTGGTAAGTTTTTTCCTGAAGTTCTGGGAAGTTTTTTCCTGAGCTTATTTTATTTAAACATCTGATAAATCCCATCCTTCTTCCCAGACTTCTAAGTAGTCTTCTACTGAAATTTTGGCGAGTTTTTTCCTAAATTTCGGGCAAGTTTTTTCCTGAACTTCTGAGGAAATATTGCTCAAACTACTAGGAAGTACCCATTATTCTTCTTAAAAGTTTCTTTCTGTCCTTTGAAGAGGTCTCTTCCCAAACTTTGAGAAATCCTGATTCTAAAATTCTGAAATGTTCACTTCGCGAAAGCTCTCTTGCGTTTTTGGAAAGTTCCAAATAAACTTTTGGGAAATTTTGTCCGGACCTTCTGAGAAGTCCTTTCCTGAACTTCAGAGAAGTTTGCTCTTGAATGTCTAAGACGTTCTGAGCTTCGTGGAAGTGTGTTTCGGTATTTATGAGAAATTTAAGAAAGCGCTCTTCCTGGTTTGTTTCCTCCTGAACTTCTGGAGAGTTTTGTTTCCTGAACTTCTGGGAAGTCCATCTTGAATTTCTGGGAAAACTTCAAAAATTCTTGAATGTTCCAAACTTCCAAGTAGTCCTGACTCTAAACTTCTTCCTAAAGCTCTGAAAAGTCCTCTCCTGATTTTTTGGGAGTTCTTTCTTTAACTTCTGGTAAATATTGTATTGAACTTCGAAGATGTTTGGCCCTGAATTTTTTGGGGTGTTCCAGCTTGAACTACTAAGAAGTTTTCTTTTTATACTTCAAGAGCTCAAGGACTAATTTCATAAATAACTTAATTCGTGGGTCGATATGCTTATCCCAAGTGCAAATGTCCTGAAACAATGCCTTTAGAAGTACTTAAGAAAGAAAAGTTGCAATTTGATTTGTTTTAAATAGGATTAGACATTTTTTTTGCTAACAGTAAATTGTTTTTCTGTTAATTTACAAAGTTTTCTCCTGATCTTCTGCGAAACTCCCAGATGAACTTCTGGAAAGATCCCTACTGAACTTTTGGCAAGTTTCGCTATAAACTTCTGAGCAGTCACTCCTGAATTTCTTGGAAATGCACTCCTAATTTTCGGAACAGTTTCTTCCATACTTTCTGAGAAGTCTGAGAAGAGACATTTCTTTCGGAACTTCTTATAAGTCTTATCTTGAACATCGAAGAACAACTTTTTTAAACTTCGGGTAGTTCTGAACTAAATTAACTAGGTTAGTTTCATCCTATGCTTCGAGGAAATTTATTCATAAACATATGGGAAGTATGACCTTTAACTTCACGGATCTTTGTTCTTGAACTTCTGAGAAGTTCTTGCTTGACCTACAAAAAAGTGCCTCCTATTCTTAAGGGAAGTCCGTTCCTGGCCTTCGAAGAAGTTTTTTTTTTTTGAGGAATTATTTTTCAGTACTTTGAATAATTTCTCCAGAATATTCCTTTCTGAATCTTTCGAGTCGAGCAAAGTTATGGTCATTTCGACTTATATAGTTGACCCCTATAAATTATATGTGGCTATTTTTGACAGCTTTATTCAAAACAAACTTATTTCGGTGTCTCGTACTAATAACTCGACTTATTTGTTTATAAGTTTTGTGTACGAGTTGTGAGTATCTATTCTAATAATTTAATCCCATATTATTCATCATTCATGCAGTAGTAATTAAGCAATCAACAAAATTCTGAGCTGAAATTAATCTGTGTGGTAATCTTTTTAAGACCATCAACCAAAACAGTACAAAAATGTTATGACATTTAATGGTTATGTGAAAACTTCAGCAAGAACAACTCTTTAGGTTAACTCATATTCCACTACAAGTGGTGCTGATGTCTGCAGTGTTGCTATTATCTAGGAGCACTCCTCCTCAACACGGTCCTCCAATCCGTACATCGTCCGCAACTTGACTGTCCGAATGCCTCCCAACGGATTGCTTAGCAAATCGGCACTCATGTCTTCTGTAGTACACGAATCATACCCCTGCATTCTCCGAAGCTGCTCTCGTTTTGATTACATCCTTGCTTCTCGAGTTTGTTTACATTTAAAAAAAAAAGCTGAAGTGAATGCAATGCACTTTTCATAGCGACATAAATGCTCTCATGGACTGTTATTCAACGTACTTTTTTTTTTAGCAAAAGTAACTGATCAAATATTATAATTTAAATTTGAGGTCACCCCATATCGTTATTCCTAAAAATTTTACTTGTTCTCGGAAAAAATGCTGGTTTTTATTTTTGTTTTTCAGTAACAATTCAGTGGGTGTCGGATATATTTTGTACGCGTGTGTGTATGTCGTATTGACATGCTATAGCCGCTTTTTACATGGTTAAGTAATTTAATTTGTGTTATGTGTAATTTGTAACTCCATGTACATCGTTCAAGTTTGAAATTTCAACTAGAATAGAAGAAAAATAGTATTCCATTTATCCAATTATCTTGCTTAGCCAGATAGATGCGTTGTTCACAATGTGCAGATTTCTTCATGCGTCTCGTACTAATAACTCGATTAGTACGAGACACTGAAGAAGTCTGCACATTGTAGACGAAATACGCGTGTCTGACGAAGATAAGCAAAGGTAGTTGGAATTAAATGGAAGATACAAATTTTTCTTCTAATTTCTAGTTACAGGTATTCCACTAAACAGCTCAAACCCTCTAGGATTGAAATTTAAGTAAATGGCATTTTTATCTATTATGATAATTTAATTTTTTGTCTACAAAATATACTAAAAATTAAATGATATACAACGGCGAATAAGAGGGACCATCAGGGCACCCAAGTGAAACGATTTGCACAGGGAGCACGGGACTGCCTCCTCCCTATTATTAACATTTCACGAAACAAGGTCGTGCTCTTCGACCCCATTTATTGGGTTTATTCTGTCAATTGAGGACTTGATTCTATTGCTGTAAGTGTGAACCGGCTTTTGGAAGGAGATTTCCTTCCCTATATGCGCGGGTTTCAGGTAAAAGTTTCTGCATACGGGCCCGTCCAAACGTGTTTGGCCTTTCAAACAGGAGCTTGATGATTATTAACACCAATAGAATCCTGATCAAATTGGTTTTGCAGAATTTTCTACTGCTTTGAAAAGTTACATTTCTACAATAGATTACATAATCATCATCATCATCTTCATCAATTTGATGCCGTTTTACCAAATTCAACAGGAGAGTTTCAGATGTCATATAATTGAAAAGTTTCAACGATCCGTTAAATAATTCATAAACTACACTGAACAAAATTTAACGTGGGCTGGTTTTATAACACCACGATAATTTTCTATTTCTTCGTAGCTATAGTTATGAGTATGTCGCTCTCCAATAAAGTATTAAAAAACACCACCCAAGGAATAAAAACACTATTTTTTTTACTTTGACGTGAATTGCGAATAATTCAAGTTGCTCAGTAAATTATTTTATTTAATTATTAAATTATATGAGGAAACGAGCTTCCTAAATATTAACTTAATATGAGAGACAAACAGGAATAAAACAAAAGTAGGCAACTGATTATGACTAATCAAGCGATCCGCATTGAGAACCGATATTTTTATCAAGATGTCAGAATCCAAGATAAAATTTTCTGGACGGTTCTGTTTTACTTAGGCAATAATCAATCAAACCATTTTGAATTGGTAAATTAATTAACTGAATTGTTTATAAAACCTAAATCGTAAGAATCAATTTTCCTTTTCGACAAATAATCTATTGACTGTTTGAAATTTTCGGATGCGACACATCATGCTTGTAATAAGGTTAGATGTTTTAATTGCCTTTTTTCCAAAATAATGGATTCAGAAATAGAAGAACCCATTTTCAAATCATTTTCGCTATAATTTTGTTCGAGCACAATCTCAATACTCATATATATTCATTAATAAAGAAATGTGAAAAGGACTAGTTTCATGTGATATTTATTATCCCGGTTCAACACGAATCGTACACTCCCCATCCAGCTCCTAAGCCAAGCCACCGCCTTAGGCACCGAACCGTTCCTATCTATTTCAATCCCACCGAATAGAAACAATTTCATCAACACTAAAAATTTAATTAACTCCGCTTCCCAAAATTTCGCACGGCCCTCCATAAAATGTACCGCAAAACCATACGCACCCACAACACGCAACGAGCCGTACGAAGTGACGCGTATGAAACCACATGCCAATTTCCGGGTCGACCGCATCGGCACAAACACCAGCTACCGCCGCGGCCAAATAAAACCGAACAACCTACCTACATATCTATTTTCCACAGGAAACGTCTCGCACGCCCAAGCAGATGCACCCGGCAAAGGTAATCGGCGATGTTTTGTTGAAGAAAATTGGTTCACTTGATCTCGGTGCTGCAAGGAAAATTGAACACAACCCCTCAGACGTCAAAGCCAGCCCCGACTGACGTTCGAATTTTATCAGGCACATATTGCCCCGGCCAGTGCCAGCTGTCGTTCGTAACGTTCAGAACGCAGCCCGAGTTTAATAAACCTTCCAGGCCTGTGTCTGGTAGACAACCGGCGATGGGCGGTGTCCAGCAGAGCCGATCGACGCGACGGGCTTGCTTTGTTTATTTGCTCGAATGTGCTGGGCTCGGTTTGCCGGCGATTAGTTCGATGCATGGGTAGCCTTGCGGACGTTGAAGACTTGCAGCCCCTCCACCCACGATGCACGGTTCTTGGAATCGCTCGACTGCATGTTTATCGTGTACGATAATGCCTCTAATCAAGGTAGGTACCGACATTTTAGCATTCCCTAATCTGTCGACCCAGGCTTCTTTGCTGTGTGCTGCTGGTTCTGACCCATTCCCAGTTCCCAGGATGGTGTGCGCTACCGATGGCGATGGCTTAGGAGCCCCACGATGCCGAAGAACGATGTCCGACGGTGTGTTTATATGGGATTAAGCTACCTGACTACCCGTTTCTGAAATTGATAATTAATATGAGCGATATTTAGGTTCATAACTTGTCGTGTTCCGGCTTTCCTCCCCGGTACTCTTTGCGAGTATGTCGTTGTGAGGAAAAAGGTTTCACCTGATGGCTCCCAGTTCGGTCATTTCTATCGATCAGAGCCAAGCAGGGCAGAAAAAAAGGGTAGTAAAGCTATTTGTGTGTCATTATGTGGTCTTTAATGGGGAGATGTCTTTTTCAGAGTAATCGAAAGTTGCCACTGTTCGAAATTGGAAGACTCTGCTCCGATGTGTCGGCGAGGAATGTTTATTAACGAGCTCCACCGGCCATAAACAGACCGAATGAAGATCACTCAGCATAAGTTGATGGGTGACAGTGGAAACTTTTTTTTTTATTCTGACAATCGCGTTTTCAGGGTCTGGGCAGGAGGATAGGGGGAGAGTGAAATTTTTCGAATTTTGTTCCTGTTGTGCATTTATTAGAGGGCGAACACGAAATTATTGCGACACCGAAAATGTCATGCCAATTTTCTTATAATGTTTAGAATCAAACCAAAATTTTAGGGTAGTTTTATACATATATTTACTTCAAAAATCAAAAGAAAAGTTAATCGATGGAGCCTTGAGTGTAAAATTGAACGCATTTTCGCTTGATGCCCTCCATCAAAGTCTTTACAGTGTCATCCGGTACCAGTTTCTCAGTTTTTTTTTTCATTTTCTTAACATGTCCTTCTTGTCTTTGACTGTCTTCTTGCTCTTCCGAAGTTCCCGCTTCATCATTGCCCAGTACTGCTCCACCGGGCGCAGCTCCGGACAGTTTGGCGGATTCATGTCCTTTGGAACAAAATGGACAGAATTGGCCTCATACCACTCCAGGACATTTTTAGAATAGTGGCATGATGCCAAATCTGGCCAACGGAGCTTCGTCGTGCTGCTGGAAGAACGGCAAAAGGCGCTTCTCGAGGCACTCAGATTTGTAGATCTCGCGATTTACTGTGCCCTTTGTCACGAAAGGCTCACTCCTCAGTCCGCAAGAGCAGATGACCTGCCAAATGAGATATTTGGAGGCGAACTTCGACATTTTCTTCTTCTTAAATTTGTCGTCCACATAGAACTTGCTCTTGCCGGTGAAAAACTCCAACCCCGGAATTTGCTTAAAATCGGCTTTTATATACGTTTCGTCGTCCATCACACAGCAGCCATATTTTGTCAGCATCTTCTCGTAGAGCTTCCGTGCCCGAGTTTTCGCCGTCGATTGTTGCCGCTCATCGTGGTTTGGGAAGTTCTGTACCTTGTATGTATGTAGTCCAGCTCTCTTCTTTGCATTCTGGACGTAGCTCTGCGACATGCCGATCTTTTTAGCCAAATCACGGCTTGAGACGTTGGGATTTGCTTTAATCATCCGCTTCACCTTTCCCTCCGTCTTTTTGTTCTCCGGTCCCGGTTTTCTTCCAGCTCCTTTGCTGTGGTCCAACGTCAACCGCTCCTGGAACCGCTTCAACACTCTGGAGACGATTGAATGGTGAATGTTCAACATTTTTCCCAACTGCCGGTGCGACAGGTCAGGAAATTCCAGGTGTTTGGAAAGAATTTGTTCTCTCGACTCGCGTTGGTTCACCTCCATTTTCGTTGAATCGAAAAACACGACTTCGATTTTGACAGCATGTAAACAATACACATCAATGAGAAAGTGTGCAAAATTTGGTTGATTTTTACCCAATGGTAAAAAAGTTATGCCCTGTTGAATGTGTCGCAATAATTTCGTGTTCGCCCTTTACATTCAAATTAAAATCATCCAATATCCAATCCTTGTAATGTCATCCAAAAGTAACATTCATTGCTAAATGCTAACTACCATACTCATAAAAGGGATAAGGTGTAGTTTTCTCTCAGTAGAACGGGAATCAGAAAAAAAAGCCCTAGTCAATAATCATTCTTCCTGTAGCGTCGTCGCTGGTTCATGTCGCCGTGAAGATGAGATGAAAATTAAGGGAGATTCTGTCTCTGATAAACAATTGCATGAGAGAATTAAAGATCTAGCTCGCAGTGTTAAACCTTTTCTTAATAGCCATGTTTTCCTTAACAGTCATGTCGTTGTACATTTAAATAAAGGCAAATACTGGTAGAATTGCATCGCAAATCAGTTATTCCGTTATTTTTCTACACATTATTAAAAGAAAACGATTGTTTACTTCACAATAATAAAGTTTAATTTACAGTACAAACAGTTGAATAAGATGTTTATCCTTCTATCAATAAAATTCTCAAACTTTCTGTGGTACACCCGCCATCAGGTTCCGTACGGTATCCTCAGATACGCCCGCCGTGACGATTCTCCATCTTCTCATAAAATCTTCGGTATCATTTGCTTTCTTCTTAGTTTCGAAGAGTTTCCGCTTAACTAGAGCCCAGTACTTCTCTATTGGGCGAAGTTCTGGAGAATTTGGTGGATTGGCTGTTTTTGGCACGTATTTGACCCCTTGTGCCTTTTGTCCATTCCAAGACGGATTTTGCGTAGTGACAAGAGGCTAAATCAGGTCAAAACAAAGCTGGAGAGCCGTGGCTTCTGCTAAACGGTAGCAATCGCTTTTGCAGACATTCTTTCTGGTACACATTCTTTTCACACTTTGATTGTTGTTTTTTGTATTCTCCCATGCGCGGAATAACGATCTTTGGTGAAGTTTGTCAGAAGCAGATAATTTCTCATGTCCATCCGAAGCTCTAGAAGTGGACGGTAATTTATTGCTAGAACGAATAGACATGAAGAGAAAGTGTATTGATAGTTCCGTATAGGGCAACGGCAGGCTTTTGAAATTGAAAAATACAAGTTTGAAAACGAGCGGAGGGCATTGAACGGTAGTATCGGTAACATTTTTCACAGTTTTGTTCCACTTATTCGTCCATACTGGTTTTTACTGTTGCTAAACTCCAAATAACTTTTCAATGCTTTCGTAAACAAATTCTAAGGATTGTTTGATAGCCTTATATTAGTAATAAATGCAGATATAAAGCATGTATGCTGTAAACATGATAAATGTTTTTTTGCATAGTAACAGCCTTAACTGCCCATAAAACGTGGCTTGGTAGCTCAGTTGTTACTCATCCTGTTTACTGAGCAGATGGTCGGGAGTTCAATGTCAGGCCCATCCCTTTCCGTGCCATTTGTCACTTGCCTTTTTCTATCACCACTAGATTTGAAAATAAAAAGCATCCATGATCTGAAAATAACCTGCATCACAAACACACAAACTAACGCAGTAGTTATAACAGTCTCTAATAACAACAATTGTCAAACTAATCATCCAGACCGCGAGGACATGGCCGGCACCAGTGCTGATCTATAAATAGAATGAATTAGTGAACTTTTATACATTGAAGGTGTAAAGCTACTCCCAAGCACCATCTATGTGATTGCCTGTGCAATTACAATTCTGTTCAGTTACGGCGTAGCAACTACGAAACGCACGGTATTTTAAAAATATAATAATAATAACAGCCTTATATGCACATATAATGGCGATAACGGTAAGTTTTAGTAAGAGTGTGAATGCATTTGTGATGCCAATACGAAGCTTGCATGCATGACATATGCTAATATTGAACTTTTAAGCAACATAAATGCTGCGATAGTTCTTTTATCGGACTAGAGCTTAAGACGCATGGTCACTTGGGTTATTCATTTTTCAAGTGCTGCTCAATTCTGCAGAATTATTTAACACTTTTCAAATTGGTACCACTGCCTGAAAGTAGGTGGTGACACCCGACTACAGCTCCAATTAATTCGGGTTGAGTCGGCACCAGCTAGCTGGCATGCAAAATGGATGTATTAAGTGGTTTCAACATAGAATACCTAGAGATCTTGACCGTATGGAAAGTTACTGCCTTCAGCAAAGTTATTCAGTAGGTCAAGGCCTTTCAATTGGTTGTCAAAAATGGCTCACTTTCGGCGCTATTGTACCTGTATCTTGAGATCCTGGCTATCTAGGACGATGCCGTCTTAAGACAAAGTTGTACAGGGTGCCAATTGGTGGCCGTAAGTTGATGTTTAACACCATTTATGATTCCAAGATGGTGGCCTCTGGTTGTAGAAAAACTGGAGACGACTGTCAAAAA
>JASCZW010012132.1:0-29508 GCA_034211315.2 Aedes japonicus
TGCGACGGAGAAACTACTAACTAGTTTCAATTATCTATTTACCTACGCCAAGCAGGTTCGGAAAATACTGCAAGCTCGTTCGGGAGTACTCTAGAATGAGTGAAAAAGCACTCTTTTTCATTTATTTTTCGGCTTGAGTTACTCATGTGATGTGATGTGATAGGCAGTCACCACCAGTGCATGACTTGTCATGGCGTACAGTTCCTCCTAATGGCAATATCAAACATGAATTATCTGTAATCATCACTATTCCGATGTATAAAGGCCCAAAAGCGGGGAGTGTGGACCTGTAAGTACACGAAGTCGAAGAAAGCAGTTCGAGTGATTAAAGAGCCTGGTTTGATGATTCCTGAGATAAATGAAGTATCTAATCATAATACCACAAAGCACATATATTTAAATACAATTATATACTGCTTATGATAACATGCCAGTCTTCCATGAAATAGTAGTTGATTCTCAGAAAAATAATGTTAACACTGTTTTACAGCTAAGCTTAAATGCAGAAAACAAAATTGAGCATTACAGTCATGCTACTCCATGCTCCTAAATGCAACAGTAATTTGAAATGCGGGAATGTTCCTAAACCGTGCTAAAATGTGTTGATAAATACTGTTAAAAAGCTTATTTATGTAATACTAGCTGACCCCGGTGCGAGCGTTACTACGCCTGCAACTAAATGAATGAACAATGGTTGTTTTTTTGGAGAGAGTTTTTTTTATTAAGATTGGGTTCAAGCTTCTATCACAACATTCTTCTCACCCGAGAAATACAAAGTTTGTGTTTTAGTTATTTGGATAATTCTCATGTTTGGTTGAAATTAGTGTTTGGAATCTCCATAGAAACATTTGCTTGAATAGTTCCCAAGTTATGCAGAAATTTGTGTTTCATTTGTATGAGAGCCCTCCGCCCTTCCAGAAGAGGGAAGGAGTCTCAAACATTTAACAGGGGAAGGGGTCTTGAACTACCATAGAAACATTTCTTGCCTACAAATACCTCCACATTACAAATTTGGTTCAATTTGCTTGTTTAGTTCCCGAGTAATGCAGAAATTTGTGTTTCATTTGTATGGAAGCCCCAATTCCTCCCTTCCGGAAGGCGAAGGAGTCCAAACCACCTTCGAAACATTTATCTTTTTTTTTTGTCATGATTATCGAGATTTTCAGCTTCAGGCTGGTTCATCTCCCGTCGTAGTCAGTCAAACACTACTTTTGGGCGTAACTTCTCCGGGGGTGAGATTAGAACTCGTGACTTAGGCGTGAGAGGTATGGATGTTAACCAATACGCCGGGGTCGCCTCCGAAACATTAATCTTCTTCAGAAGCCTCCACATGCCAAATTTGGTTCCATTTGCTTTATTAGTTCTCGAGTTATACAAAATTTTTAGTTCCATTTGTTTGAGAGCCACCCCCACCCTCCTCATATGGCGGAAGAGCCTCAAATCACCATAGAAACATTTCTCTCCTTTAAAAACTTTCTCATGCCAAATTTGGTTCCATTTCCCTGATTAGTTTTTGAGTTCTGCAAGGATTTGCGTTTCATTTGTATGGAATCCCCCCCTTTCAGAAAGAGGAGGGGTCTCAAATCAATATAGAACCATTTTTTGTCTTCAAAAACCACCACATGTTAAATTCGGTTCCATTTGCTTGATTAGTTCTCGAATCATGCAGAATATTTTATTTAATATATATCTGAGCCCCTCCCCGTCCCTTGAAGATGAGGAGGGGTCTAAAAGCAGCATAAAAACATTTTTTGTCTTCAAAAACCACCACATGCTAAATTTCGTTCCGTTTGCTTGATTAGTTCCCGAGTTATACAGAATATTGGATTTTATTTGTATGGGAGCCCCCCTTTTAGGACGGGGAGGGTTCTCAAGCTACCATAGAAACCATTCTTGCCTTCAAAAACTCACACATGCAAAATTTGGTTTCTTTTGCTAGATTAGTTCTCGAGTTATGTAGAAATTAGTGTTTTATTTGTATGGGAGCGCCCCTTTGCAGAGAAGGGAGGGGTCTTTAACTATAATAAGAACCTTTTCCGGCCCCAAAAATCTCTGCATACAAAATTTCACGCCGATCGGTTCAGTAGTTTTCGAATCTATTAGGTTCAGACAGACTGACAGACATTTTTATATATAAAGACTAACTGAACCCGGTGCGAGCCTTGCCACGCATGCAACTAAATGAATGAAAAATTAATAAAACTGGCGCTTTATGGTTCTGAATGAATCTGTTCTATTTGCTTGATTAGTTCCCGAGTAATGCAGAAATTTGTGTTTCATTTGTATTGAATCCCCTCCTACTCCGTTCCAGAAGGTGAAGGAGTCCAAACCACCTTAGAAACATTTATCTACTTCAGAAACCTTCACATGCCAAATTTGGTTCCATTTGCTTTATTAGTTCTCGTGTTATGCAGAAATTTGTGTTCCATTTGTTTGAGAGCCCCCCTCCCCTCCCTTTTCATATGGCGGAAGAGTCTCAAATCAACATAGAACCATTTTGTCTTAAAAACCACAACATACTAAATTTGGTTCCACTTGCTTGATTAGTTCTCGAGTCATGCAGAATATTGTATTTCATTTGTATCGGAGACCCCTCCCCCTTAAGAATGGGGAGGAGTTTTAAACCAACATAGAAACATTTTTTTCTTCAAAAACCACCACATGCTTAATTTCGTTCTGTTTGCTTGATTAGTTCCCGAATTATGCAGAATATTGTGATTTATTTATATGGGAGGGTTCTCAAGCTACCATAGAAACCTTTTTCGCCTTCAAAAACTCACTTATGCTAAATTTGGTTTCTTTTGCTTCATTAGTTCTCGAGTTATGTAGAAATTAGTGTTTCATTTGTATGGGAGCCCCCCTTTCCAGTAAAGGCAGGGGTCTCAAACCATCATAAGAACCTTCTCCGGCCCCAAAAACCCCTGCATACAAAATTTCACGCCGATCGGTTCAGTAGTTTTCGAGTCCATTTTAGGTCAGACAGACAGACAGACAGATAAAAAATCCATATATATATATATATATATATATATATATATATATATATATATATATATATATATATATATATATATATATATATATATATATATATATATATATATATAGAAGATAGATAGATAACCACAATAGAACTGACTCTTAGCTTCCGTTCTTGACAAAGAATTTCTTCTGAGCTCATGTGGAACGTCAAGCTGGCAAGGAAAAAAAAATCTCCGTCTTGAGTTACTAAACTCAACTAAATTTTCAGTAAAATGAATCAATATTCATTTATGAGTTGGTAGTACGCATTTGCATAAATTTTAATGCACAGTACTAGCAGAAATAAAGTGCTCACGCTGCTTTGTGCTTATTTTTTAGTAACATTTTTGTTGCACTGGTACAATTTTAGAACAAAACTGTTGATTATTTATGAGCCTTCTTTCGAAATGAGAAATGAAGAACTTGATTAAATTTAGAATGTATTTTATTGAATTAAAAATTGATCCACTGATGGTGAGACCTTTCTTACAATTCACCTGGTATTTCAGTTCTGTAAATTTATAAATATTTTTTTTTCTTACACAAATACTTTTCTGTTGAGTTACTAGTCATTTTCTTTTTTTTTAGCTCAAATGCAGTATTTATTATATATTATTATAATTTTATGAACCATTCAGATTTAAGCTTATACAGTTTTGAATTTCTTTGCTGTACAAATTTAAAAACTTCTACAAAATGAATAACACCAAGACTGATCATAGATGGCAGCATGGAACTTTTAATTAGTTTGATACACTGAATTTTTTTTACGACGGTAATGATACCGCGTTAAAAAACCGCGTTATTTCAAAAAACGATGTAAAAAAGTCAAGGAAACAAAAATTATATTTCACATTCATATTGAAAGGATATGGTCATAAAAATGTATTGGTGGTGGAAAAACATGGTTCCAGTAACATTGGCCACCGGGAATCTGCTACAAATGGATAGAGGTTGTTAATTCAATGTGTGAGCAAAACAGTCCAGAGTAGTTATAGAGAGTTTTCGTCTTCGGAAAAATTTCTCAGTGTGTCATTCGTCGTCTTTTGACTTTATCATATTAGTTGAACATGATGCCGCAGTCTCTCTTTTCTAAATTAAGCGCTAGATATTTGCAGCAGACAGAGAGGTACATAGGGTGGTGCAGTGCGGCCAGGAGCGAATTTAAACGAGAGATACGACTGAGCAAGACGAATTTCTACATGCAGCTGTGCCGCGCCGCTGATGTTGACCCCTGGGGCGACGCGTTTCGTACTGTTATGGCGAAGATCAAAGGCAATCAATAATGACTTCAGAGTTATGTCCAGCAAAACTGGAGGTTATCGTAGATGGACTCTTCCCGACGCACGAGCCAGTGAGGGCATGCAATTCTCGAACGATGAGCTCGTCGCAGTGGTGAAAGGGCCTAAGGTGAACAAGGCCCCCGGACCAGATGGAATCCCTAACGTGGCTCTGAAAGTGGCGTTTCACTCATTCCCGGATATGTTCAGGAATGTGCTACAGAAATGTCTAGTGACAATTTCCCGTACAGGTGGAAAGTACAGAAACTAGTGTTGTTGCCGAAGCCACGAAAGCCTCCGGACGATCCAGCATCGTATAGGTCAATATGCCTGTTGCATACGCTTGGGAAACTCCTGGAGAGGATCATCCTCAACAGGTTGACGAAATGTACCGAGAGCGAGCATGGGCTATCGGGGATGCAGTTCGGTTTCCGGAAAGGGAAGTCTACGGTGGATGCTATTCAGACAGTGGTCGAGACAGCCGTAAAGGCGTCCAAACAGAAGCGGAGAGGCGATCGATATTGCGCTGTTGTAACTCGACGTTAAGAACGCCTTCAATAGCGCCACCTGGGAGGCTATTGACGAGTCGCTGCACAGAATGAGGGTCCCTGTGCAAAATTCTGTAGAGTTACTTTCCAAACCGAGTACTGATCTACGAAACCTCCGTGGAGTGGAAGTCGGTGAACATCAGGACGGGAGCCCCGCAAGGTTCCATCCTTGGCCCACTTTGGAACTGGATGTACAACGGAGTACTGACGCTGAAGCTTCCCAAAGGCGTAGTGATCGTTGGCTGTGCAGATGACTTAGTATTTTCAGTGAAAGGCAAAACATTGGTAAAAGCGGAAATGCTGGCGACCGAAGCAATCTGCATAATTGAATGCTGGATGCTAATGGTCAGCAACTTCAAAGCGGTACAGCGATCAGAAATCGTCATCGGAAGGGCTTGCTTTAGGCTCGAAGCGCGTGCTAAAGTATTTGGGTGTGATGATCGACGACCGGTTAAATTCCAACGGCCACTTAGACTATACCTGTAGGAAGGCCGCGAAGGCCATCAATGCGGTAGACGGAATCATGCCGAATAGCTACGAACCTAGAAGTAGTAAGCGGCGTCTACTGGCTAGTGTATTATCATCAGCGTCGCAGCGCTGGAAACCAAGCAAAGCCGGGTGAAGTTGAACAGTACGTTTACCTAGGCCATGCAACTCGTAAGTGCGTACCGAACTATTTCATCGGAAGCAGTATGCGTAATTGCCGGAATGATCCCGATTGGCATCACTCTCGTGGAGGACAGTGAATGTTATCAGCGGAGAAATATCAGAGGAGTCCGAAAGCTGGTGAGAGTGAAGTTGATGACTAAATGGCAACGAGAATGGGACGGGACACGGCAGTGAACGGTCGATGAACGCACCGTCTCATACCGGATGTGTCGATCTGGATGAAAAGGAAGGACGGGGAGATAAATTTCTACCTTACGCAGTTTCTGTCTGACCATGGTTGCTTCAAGCAAGATTAGCATCAATTCGGACACGCAGCGTCACCCTTTTGTCCGGAGTGCGCAGACGTTAAAAAGAAACCGGAGCACGAGGTCTTTAAGTGTCCACGGTTTGGACCAATGCGAAGTGAGATGCAGCATTGAAAAAACACACAGCCAAACCTGGGAAACACCCACATACACACACACACACACACACACACACACACACACACACACACACACACACACACACACACACACACACACACACCAGTCCAGATCACGAGTTTACGAGGGAACATGCTCCCAGCGCCTTAACTTGAAACTTTACAGCAAAGTGATGTTCTACAACATGGTTTGTATCACTAAGGCTAATTTTTTTAAAATAATTAAAATTAGGGTTGTCTCCATCTCCTCGAAAATACATAAACTAACTTTTTTATTTGCAGCTTACATTCTTGAGCAAAGTTGTAGCGCTGAAAATTTCATGGAATTTTCATATATAATTTATTTTGTAGCTTGAAAATTCACCGACTTCGAGCAATTTTCTCTCATCAACTTAGGGTGTACCATAAAATGAAAGTTTATTTGTCCTAACTTTTTTATTTCAATTTCCATCGTAAATTGTGTTCAGACGAATTGTAGATCTTTTGAAGGCGCGTATATCTGATGTATTAATTTTGTCGCTAAATTAAACCAATCAATAGTTATTGAAGTTTTTCTTCTAAAACCATCCCTGATTCAAATGTAATTTTCTCAAGATACAGCAATATTATATCTCTAGTTTATACATATGTTAAGCAATATAAATTTTCCTTTCAAAGGACGCCTTTAATTTTTTTGTGTTTGCCCCAATCATAGAAATCAACATTTGAAAAGGGCGTATTTTTTTAGAAAAACTTCAATAACTATTGAACTTTGCTAGCGGCAAATTTGTAAACCAAAGTACGCGTCTTTAAAAGTCCTAAAACTCGTTGGAACACAACTTTACGGTTGGAATTGAAATAAAAGAGGAAGGTTAATAAAAAACATTTTTTTTTTTGGTACACCCCAAGTTGATGAGATAAAATTGCTCTAATTCGGTCAATTTTCAAGCCAAAAATAAATTATATTTGAAAATTCCATGAAATTTTCTGCGCTTTGCTCAAAAATGTAAACGTCTATTTCTGCAAATATAAAAGTTAGTTTTTGTATTTCTGTGAAAATGGGGACCTTAGTTATACAAACCATGTTGTAGAACAACACTTTGCTGTAAAGTTTCAAGTTTAGGCGCTGGGAGCATGTTTCCTCGTAAATTCGTGATCTGGACCATAGTGCAGTGGTCTCACAATACCGAAAGTGGCGCATAAGCTACACGGGAAATAATGTGTTCCTCTGAACGAGAAAAACCGGTCATGATTCCATGAATGTGTTGTGTTTTCGTGTTATGAATATACACCATGAACCATATTCATGATGTCATGAACCGCAATGAAATCATGAATAAATCGGGTCTAAGCCATGAGCTGAATTCCTGATACTGAAAACTTTGTTCATGAAACTGTCAAATCTACTTTATCGACTCAGAATGTATACAAAAAATAAATCCACCGTTAGGATTCGAACCTAGTGTTGATGTGGGGAGCTTCAATAGTACTTGGTGGTTGTACTTACGACGCTATAATTAATCTTTAAAAGACTCTCGTCTAACGAAGCTCATTACACAACTTTAGATTAGAGGCAAAACAAGACTTCCTAAATTCATGACTTGCATCTGCCATTTCAATAATGAAACCATGATTAGGAGACATGAATTCACAAAATAAGATGAGAGTTCGTTTCATGACGTTTTATTCATGAAAACTGAAACGGATTTGTTTCCGTGTACTGCGTTTGCAGGCATTTTCCATTGTGAAGGCAACGAACGTTTACAAATTGTGCATTTATAGCTAATGGAGACTTTTTCTATTTGTTTATCATTGCAGTTTAAAACCTTGTTGTAGCTTAAAACTGGACAAGACCAGTCAATTTTCATCCCTCAAATTATGTGCTCTCAGGTATTGTTTTGGTCTAATTCTTATGAGGACTTTTTTCATTAGGGTGAATCTAAAATTGAGAGACCCTCTTTGATTTATTTTACAGGTTTTACGAGAATTTGGTAGTTTAGTTTTGACACCAACAGAACTAAAATCGGTTGCTCAGTACGTAATCAGAGACTGCACGGTTTGGTTACAATTATACTACGCAGTAAAATACTGTTTCGTTCATATCTACACATACATACACACAAACATACATACATTTATACATTTATACACACATAAATACACACAGACTAGTGCTCAGTACGCCAAACTGTGATGAATAGATATATATTGTTTTGATGATGGCACTATATTCTAGTGTACAATAGTATCGTCTCAAATTTATGTGTAATCAGGTAGATCTCACCGGAAATTGTTGCTGACCCTTACCTTACCAATCAGCATACCATAATTGTTATGTTTGTATTCTCCGTACGTGGAGTAACGATTATGATGTAGAAGGAGATGTGTGCTCATCACCATGAGGCCCCAAGAGTGGACAGTCATGTTTGCTAGAATAAAAGATCTGAAGAGAAAGTTCCGTCAAATTACGGTAGGTTGAAAATTGAACAGAAGTATTGAAAAATGAGCGAAGGGCTTGCAAGTATTCGAACTAAGGACGTATTCCTTTTGCCTTAAATCTCCAATGCGGGGTAGGTCAAGACACGAACGAATCCGGCACCTTGACAGGCACAAAGAACGCGCTTGATGGTGCTCATGTACTGTCAATAGCTGCAGCTGTGGAATTTAGCAACATACAGCTCAACTCAAATGTCAAATGGGTGCAACTGGTGTAACGAGTGTGTTGCGTGCAGTGTTGTAAATAGTCATTTCGACTCTATGCGATTAATTTGCTGATAACTCTTTCCAGAAGCTGATTTTTTAAATATTTGATATTTTGAAATTGATGCGCTTGATTGATTCAATAAATTTACCCCACAATGTATTGATCTATCTCTAACATCTATGGCGTGAGAGCGAAACAACCGAATGTTCAAATGATTTCCATTATTGAACATAATTTGAGTATTACATTAAATATAATGGAAATTAGGTTATGAACAAATTTTTTGGGAAATTAACCCACTTGTGGCTGGATCAGTCAACTGAAAATGGAGTCAAATTTGAATCAGCCTTTCCAAAAGTGAAGTTAGTCCGAAGTCCGATGTTCTAATTTAGTATTTTCCATATAATTCCAACTATCTTTTTGCTTATCGTATTTCGTCTACAATGTGCAGACTTGTTCAGTGTCGCGTACTAATAACTCGACTGTTCGTCTAAAGATAACTCTAGAAGGATTCAGATGGCATAACATGTATGAATTCTTTTGGAAAAATCCAACTTTATATATGTACAAAAAAAACCCTAACAACACTCCCTTTTCCCCAATCCCAAAATGAGCCAACCTCCTCCGCTGACAACAACGGGGGTTTGCATGCGTTGCACGTTGGCACTTTTTCGCCACTTGCTCGCTTGAGCAACAACAGATGATGATAAATTTCGCAAAAAAAAAAAAATGATTTAATAACAATATGCAAATATCTAATTTGCCTGTGTGCAACGATCCCCCGGGTTGTTCACCTTTACCTCCTCCTTATTGGCATGCGTTCTCCACCAGCCCTGACTCACGATCACGAACTTCAACGTAACGACAGCTGATCGGGGCCTCCCCTTGTGCCATGGAACGAACGCGGACGGTTGCGTTATTTGTCTTAATTTTTTTTCATTTTTTCCAGTTCGTTAGTGGGAAGAATCAATAGGCTAACTAGTTCCTTTACAACTATTTATTTCAGCTGATTTAACGTGCAAGCCGCTCCGGCAAAAACAAATGTGAGGTAACTCGGCGTGAGTGCTAGTCAGACGCGATTGGATCCTGTGTGTGTTTTTCGTTAAATTAATTTAATTATTGTCTGGAGCGCGCGGTATTGCTTAATCAGAGCGGTAATTGTGCCAGAATGGTCATTTTGCACGATCCGTCGTCGTCGTCGTCGCCGTCGTCGTTGATGTAGGGCTCCGGTCCGGTTGCTCGGTTCCGTTGGGAACTTGTTTATCGGAGAATTGATTTGCATAAAATTCAATCCTCGTTTTTTTTTGTGCTCACTCACTCGATTCTCATTACACGTTGCATCGTTCGTTGCTCACTCAGCCGTAACTTATGTGGTGCATTTGGGCTATCATATCTGGGGCCTACCCAGCCTACCGAGATTGATGATCAAGTTAATTAAGCATGTTTTTATTAATATTTATTCTGCTTAATCGTTTTTGCCATCGCTAATTACGATAATTGCACTGTGTTGTGCAATTCTAAGCACTCGGCGCCCATTCCCTTTTTGTGAAGGTATAATTTGTGCAGAGGTACCCTAGCTGGGGAAGGAGGTGGATTCCAGTGTAGTTTGGTTTGAGAAATAAGAAACATATTAAATTCGTATCGTGAAGGTGATTTCTGATCATTGATGGGAAGAGTGTAATTACCAAACCATTTTCTTGAAACACATTTATCATCTACTTCGAATTCTGACTGTTTTCCAGCCAATTAAACTGATTTTCTCAGTAATGCTTATCGTAAGGGTTCACATCAAATTGCATCACGGACACGCTGGTACCAGTATTCTGGGTAGATTGGGTAAGTTTGGGTAGAAGTAGTTCAGAGTGTTTTGTGTTGTATTTTTATCGCTGTCAGTTTTTCGAAAATTGCGAAAACAGTGTCACCCGAAAAGCAACGCCGCGAATAGTTGCCTTGAAGATAGTCACTAATGTAATGCATACGGATTGTTCTATAGTTGGTACAACCTTTCAATGATGGAATGTTGAATTGCTGAGATTTGGGACGTTTATGATGTAAAGTTTCGTTTTTCCATCAGTGTCTTTGGTGACACTTGCGAACCCAAGTGCTTCGTCTAAAAGTTCGATTGGTGTGCCCTGATCGCTCAGAATCTAGTTCATTCTTAGTTCATTCTTCTTAATTTTGCAAGTGTAATGGAATTTTGAGTTTTAATTATTTCATGGTTTATATTGTCTAACTTGAGAATAATACTAAGCAAAACATCTGCTTCTTTAAATACTCTGTGTGTTTTGATTTCTTCTTTAACTAGTTCATTAATGGCTATTATTGGCACAGTGGCCCAGAATGCGAATTTACCTGCAAAAGATACATTTCAGCCTAAGTTTGAAGTTTTGGAGCAAAATTGTCTTCCACAGTTGTTTCTGATAACAAGGCGCTCTTTTTGATTTGAATGAATGCTAGGGTTGGCCTTATTTTCGGAGAAATCGAAAATCTTACTTTTTCATTTGCAGAAATTAAGGCATACCTACATTTTTCGAAAAACTTGTTGATTAAAAATTTCAAGCAACTTTGAAGGTATAATTTTTTTTGTACCTTTTGATTTGACCGAATTAGAGCATTTTTTCCTACGTAGCTTAGGGTGTCCCTATAAAAATCAGTTATTTTGCTGTAACTTTTTTGTTTAATTTTTTTTTTAGCAAAGTTGCGTTCCCAATGATTGTAGATAAAAGTTACAACTTTTGGTGTGCTGATATTGTCTCTATCGTATGTCTAACAAAAGTTATTGTTGTTTATGTAAGCAAAAAAGGCCTTTTTCAAATGATGGTTTTTATAGTTTTTTTTTAAATCCGAATTCATCCGCTACGTGGTGCTAGTGCTCATGGGAACTTTTACTAATATCCGTGTTTTGATTTAATGTATGAATTTATTATTTTCAGAAAATTTATTCGAGTAACCATGGTCTTCTAGACGGTCGACTTAATAATGCGTTATTTCTCTGCGTAGCTCTGGTCTGACTGTGAACTAGATAAGAATGTTGATCGTTAGTACACATGACAGGCTGACAACCTTAATATTGGTCTTTTGGGCACGTTCTTCTTCGGGTTACTCCTTCAGAGAAGTTCTTCACAAAACTTCGGGTAAGTCCTTTGGAGAACTTCATGGAAGTAATTCAGAGCACTCCAGGGAGGTTATTTACAGAACATCATGGAAGTTCTTCAGAGAACTTCAGGAAGTTCTGCAGCGAACGTCAGGGAAGCTCGGTAGAGAACTTCATGGAAGTTCTGCAGAGAATTTTAGGGAAGTTCTGTAGAGAACTTCCTGGAAGTTTTTCAGAGAACTTTATGCAAGTTCTGCGGAGAAATTCAGAGAAATACTGAAGAAACCTTTAGGGAAGATCTTCAGAGAACTTCAGGAAGTTTTAAAGAGAATTTCAGCGAAATTCTGCAGAGAACTTCAGGGAAGTTTTGCAGAGAAATTCAGGAAAATACTGCAAAGAACTTCAGGCAAGTTTTTCAAAGAACTTGTATGCAAGTTCTACATAGAACTTTATGCAAGTTCCGAAGAGAACTTTATCCGAAGAGAACTTTATGGACGTTCTGCAGCCAACTTCAGCGAGATTTTGCAGATACTTTTAGGAAAGTTCAGGAGAGAGCTCCAGGGCAGTTCTGCAGACAACTTAAGGGAGGTTCTGCAGAGAACTACGGGTAGTTCTTCATATAAACTTCAGGGAAGTTCTGCAGAGAACTTCATGTAAGTTTCGCAGAGAACTTCAGGGAAATTCCTCAGAAAACTATAAGCAAGTTCTGAGGAAATTCTGCAGAGAACTTCAGGGAAGTTCTTCAGAGAACTTCAAGGAAGTTCTTCAAAAACTTCAGGGAAGTTATGTAGAGAACTTTGGGGAAATTCTGCAGAGAACTTCAGGGCCGTTCTGCAGAAAACTTCATGAAAGTTTTTCAGAGAACTCAATGGAAGTTTTTCAGATAACTTCAGGTAAATCCTTCAATGAATTTCAGCGAAGTTCGTCAGAGAACTTCAGCGAAGTTTTTCAGAGAACTTCAGGGAAGTACTGTTGAGAACTTCCGGGAAGTGTTGCAGAGAATTTCAGGCAAGTTCTGGAGAAAACTTCAGGGAAGTTTTGGAGAGAACTACAGGGAAGTTCTTCACAAAACTTCAGGGAAGTTCTGCAGAGAACTTCAGGGAACTTCTGTAGAGAACTTCAGGGCAGTTCTGCAGAGAACTTCATAAAAGCTCTTCAGAGAAGCTTATGCAAGTTCTGCAGAGAACTTTATGCAAGTTCTGGAAAGAACTTCAGGGAAGTTTTGGAGAGAACTTCAGGGAATTTCTTCAGAAAACTTCAGGGAAGTTCTACAGAGAACTTCAGGGAACTTCTGTAGAGAACTTCAGGGCAGTTCTGCAGAGAACTTCATGAAAGCTCTTCAGAGAAGCTTATGCAAGTTCTGCAGAGAACTTTTTGAACGTTCTGCAGAGAACTTCAAGGAAATACGGCAAAGAACCTTAGGAAAGTTTAGGGAAGTTCAGCAGAAAAATTCAGAGTAATTCTGCAGAAAACTTCGGGGAAGTTTGGCAAAGAATATTATGGAAATCCTTCAATTTCCCTTCAAGGAAATGCTGCAGAGAATTTCAGGGAAGTTTAAGAGAGAACTCCAGGGCAGTTCTGTAGAAAACTTCAGAAAAATTCTGCAGGGGACTCTAGGGAAGTTCTTCAGAGAACTTCAGGGAAGTTCTTTCGAGAACTCTAGGGCAGTTCTGCTGATAATTTCAGAGAAGTTCTTCAGAAAACTTCACGGAAATTCTGCAGAAAAATTCAGGGAAATTCTGCAGAGAACTTCAGGGAAGTTTCGGAGAGAATTTCAGGAAAATTATTCAAAGAGCTTCATGGAAGTTCTGCAAAGAACTTCGGGGAAGTTTTTCAGAGATCTTCAGGGAAATTCTGCAGAGAACTTTAGGAAATTTCTTCAGAGAACTTCAGAGATATTCTTCAGAGAACGTCAGGAAATTTCTCAATTGAATTACAGGGAAGTTCTGCAAAGAACTATATGAAAGTTCTTGAGGAGACTCTATGCAAGTTCTGCAGAGAACTTTATGGCAGCTCTGTAGAAAACTTCAGGGAAATACTGCAGAGAAAATCAGAGAAATTTCGCAAAGAACATCAGGGAAGTTTACAGAACATAATGGAAGTTCTGAAGAGAACTTCAGGGAAGGTCTGCAGAGAACCTCATGCAAGTTCTTCAGAGAACTTTATGGAAGTTCTGCAGGGAAATTCAAAGAAATTCCGCAAAGAACTCCAGGGAAGTTTCGCAGAGAACTTTAGGAAACTCTTTGAAGAACTTCAGGAAAGTGTCGCAGAAAACATCAGCAAAATTCAGCAGAGACCTCCAGGGAAGTTTTTCAGAGATCGCTATGGAAGTTCTACAGAGACATTCATGAAAGTTCTGCAGAGAATTTCAGGGAAATTATTCAAAGAATATCATGAAGATCAGCAGAGAACTTCAGTGAAATTCTGCAGGGAACTTCAGTGAAATTCTTCAGAGAAATTGAGGGACATACTGAAGAGAAATTCAGAATTTTTTTCAAAGAATTTTATGGAATTTTCGCAAAGAACTTCAGAGAAGTTCTTTAGAAAACTTCAGGGAAGTTCTGCAGAAAAATTCAGGAAAATACTGCAGAGACTCTCATGCAAGTTCTTCACAGAACTTTATGGACGCTCTGTAGAGAACTCTAGAAAGATTCCGTAGCGAACTTCAGCGAAATTCTGCAGAGAATTTTAGGGAAATTATGCAGAGAACTCCAGAAGAGTTCATCAGAAAACTTCAGCAAAGTTCTACAGAGAACTCCGGGTTTGTTCTTCATAGAAACTTTAGGGAAGTTCTGCAGAGAACAACAGGGAAATACTTCAGAGAACTATAGGGAAGTTTTGTGGTAGTTATACAGAGAACTTCAGGGAAGTTCTTCAGAGAACTTCAGGGAAGTTCTTCAGAGAACTTCAGGAAAATTCTTTAGAGAACTCCAGGGAAGTTCTTCAGAAAACTTCAGGGAATTTATGCGGAGAACTTTGGGGAAATTGTGCAAATAACTTCAGGGCAGTTCTGCAGAGAACTTCAGGGAAGTTCTTCAGAGAACTTCATGGAAGTTTCACAGGGAACTTTAGGGAAATCCTTCAATGAACTTCAGGAAAGTTCTTCAGACAACTTCAAGGAAGTTCGTCAGAGATCTTCAGGGAAATACTATTGAGAACTTCCGGAAAATTCTGCACCGAACTTCAGGGAAGTTTTTCAGAGAACACCAAGTCAGTTCTCCAAAGAACTTCAAGAAAGTCCTTTAGAAAAACTACAGAGAAGTTCTTCATAGAACTTCAGGGAAGCTTTGCAGAGAACTTCAGGAAATTTCTGAAGAGAACTATAGAGCAGTTCTACAGAGAACCTCATGAAAGTTCTTCAGAGCAGTTTTTGCAAGTTCTGCAGAGAATTTTATGGAAGTTTTGCAGAGAACTTCAGGGAAATACTGCAAAGAACTTTTGAGCAGTTCTTCAGAAACTTCAGGAAAGCTCTACAGAGAATTTCAGGGAAGTTCTGGAGAGAACTCCAGGACAGTTCTGCAGAGAACTTCAAATAAATTCTGCAGAGAACTCTAGGGAAGTTCTTCAAAGAACTTCAGAGAAGTTCTCCAGAGAACGTCAAGGAAGTTTCGCAGAGAACTTCTGGGAAATTCTTCAGAAAACTATATGGAAGTTCTGCAGAGAACTTTCGGGAAGTTTTGCAGAGAATTTCAGGGAATTTCTTTACAGAACTTCAGGGAAGTTCTTTAGGGAACTTCAGGGCAGTTTTGTTGAGAACATCCCTGAAGTTCTTCAGAAAACTTCAGGGAAGTTTTGCAGAGAAATTCAGGGAAATTCTGCAGAGAACTTCAGGGAAGTTTCACAGAGAACTTCAGGAAAATTAGTCAAAGAACTTCATGAAAGATCTGCAAAGAACTTCAGGGAAGATTTGTAGTGAACTTCAGGAAAATTTTGCAGAGAACTTCAGGAAATTTCTTCAGACATTATCAGAGATATTCTTTAGAGAACTTGTGGGAAATTCTTCAGAGAACTTCAGGGAAGTTTTGAAGAGATTTTTATGCAAGTTCCACAGAGATCTTCATGGAAATTCTGTAGAAAACTTCAGGGAAATATTGCTGAGAACCTCGGGGGAGTTCTGCAGAGAAAGTCAGGCAAGTTCTTTGGAAAACTTTATTGAAGTTCTCTAGAGAATTTTATGCAAGTTCTGAAGATAACTATATGGAAACTCTAAAGAGAACTTCAGGGAAATTCTGCAGAAAACTTCAGTGAAACTCTGCAGAGAATATCAGGGAAGTTCTGGAGAGAACTTTTCAGAGAAATTCAGGGAAGTTCTTCAGAGAACATCAGGGAATTCCTTCATAGAATTACCGGGAAGTTCTGCAGAGAACTTTATGAAAGTTCTTGATTGTACTTTATGCAAGTTCTTGAGGGTACTTTATGCAAGTTCTGTAGAAAATTTCTGTGAAATATTGCTGAGAATTTCAGGGAAGTTCTGCAGAGAAAGTCAGGCAAGTTCTTAAAAGAACTTCATTGAAGTTCTTTAGATAATTTTATGCAAGTTTTTTTAAGGTAAATTCTGCAGAGCTTTAGCGAAATTCTGCAGATAATTTCAGGGAAGTTCTAGAGCGAACTCTTCAGAGAACTTCAAGGAAAATCTTCAGAGAACATAAGGGTAGTTCTTCAGAGAACTTCAGGGAAGTTCTTCAGAGATCTTCAGGGAAGTTCTGTAGAGAACTTCAGGGAAATTTTGCAGAAAGTTTCAGGAATATTCTGCAGAGAGCTTTAGTTATTCTATAGAGAACTTCAGAGAACTTCAGGTTAGGTTGTCGTTTGATATCAATATACGAGGAAGTTTACACAAGTAATCCAGTAACAGTTTAGTATTCAAATTCTTAAAATTCGAGTTTTTATCCAATTATCAACAAATTTCTTCTGTATTCTTCACCACTTTAGGTCGTTTCAGAAGGTGCTTCCTTATAATAGCCCAGTATTATCCTATGTGGTGCAGTTCCAGAGGTATGGGTTTGAAAACAGTACAAAACCGTGGGTGTACCACAGAGAGTTCGAGAATTTTACAGTAAAAAAGATTAACATCTCAATCAAACTTTATTATTGGGCAATAAATTATTGGATTTGTTGAATTATGTATAATAGTTTTTCGCTTCTACTATTATGGTATCCGAAATTAAACGTGGAAAAGCTTTATATTTTCGTATGAAATCGACTAGTTCCTCCTTACTCTATGTTTCACCAAAATTCAGGTTTTTTCAAATGAAATCTTATAAATCAAATAGGTTGATTGGGTTCAAATCTAGTTATCAATTCTGTAGCTCATATTTTCTGGACAGACGAGTTCAAATATTTACCATAACTCAGAATAAGTTCCCAGTTTCAACCTGATGCACCAGAACTTGCAAGACGTGGTCACTAAGTAGGTTCAAAACCCCTGATGTTTCCCATCACTTGATGTACGATAAAATGTCTTTTGAAATTAATCATAATTCAAAGTCTTACATGTACTATCTCGCTCCGAAAAACTCTAGATCATCTCACTCAATCACCGAAAATAATTAATGAATTATTGTAGACCTTATCTCTCAATCAACTAATCCTAACTCTCACGCCCACCCTCTCTCGTTCCAGGTTACCTCCTACCATTCCGGAAGCCGAAGCGCGTGCGAACGGCATTCTCACCCACGCAGCTACTGAAGCTGGAACATGCCTTCGAGAACAACCACTACGTGGTGGGATCCGAGCGGAAGAGCCTGGCCCAAGCTCTTGGCCTCACCGAAACACAGGTATGTGCCCTTGTTTTAATCGATCGAAAAAAATCATCATCTCCCCGATTCCAATCAGTGGCCGATTTCTCATTTTTCAACTTCACTTTCCAAACTGGCGCGTTGAGACAATTTCGCGCTCAAATTTATTCCCCCCCTCCTGCGCCTAGTTCGAGCTGCAGTCAAACATAGTTGTAGAAAGCCAATTTGGCACCCCTCTGCGTTGGAATACGGCGAGATAACCATCGCCCATCATAGTTCGTGTGCTGCTGCTGCTGCTGAATAAATGTTCGTTCGTCAGTGTGGTTGTCTGACATACTAGTTAGCACTCCCTAACAGACATGCTGCCCCATACTTGTGTTTTCAGCCTCACGATACATGTGTTGTGTGTAGTTAGGTCCTTCCTTTGATCGTTCCATCTTGGGTGTTGTTGGTGTTGTTGTTGTTGACTCACTTAATCTACCGTATAATCGGATTAGCCGCGCAGTCTTCGGGGACCGCAGACACTTCGAGTCATGCTCGATTCGATTGCCTGCCCCCGGGGGAGAAATGAACGGAGGAGGGTGACGAAGAATTTTAAATAAACACTCAAATAATATGAATTGTGTGGTGGACGGAATAAACAAACAGTGAAGAGGGGTGACGGGTGAAGCGATGATAATTTTCCAGACATTATCAAGTCGTTCCGGGGCTGTAAGGAGCCAAGTGGGGTGGAAAATTTCAGGCCTAGGTTTTTGGGACGGTGTGTCGCCATTTTCGGGGATTGCTCGACGCCACCAAAGGGGCTCCGGGGCTTGTAGCATAATTAGATTAAATTACAACCGTAGCATAATTGTGTCTGTGGTTCAGGTTTTCGTGGTCGCTTTGGTGGGTGTGATTTGAGAGGGTGGAAACGGGGACGGGAGGTTTCACGCTTGCATGGGAGTATCAGTTGAACCTCGGCGACATCGGTGACTCTTTTTTTTTGGTTTGTTGAGTATGGTTCTTTGGCTGGAGTTTAGAAGATTGATGGTCAAACGGGGGGAGGCTGAGGGGGGAGTTATACGGTTGGCGTCACACTGCCGAGGATAATCGTGGCACTTGTTTGAGACATTTGATAGCATATGAACGGTATTAAGGGCAGTATAAGGGGATTTAGATTATTTATGATTTCTAAACATGTGTTTGAGTGCATGGTGTCTTTGAGGAAATGGTTTGGGTGGATGGGGGTTTTAATCGATTTATCAATTGTTCAAATACCTTGAGTAAAATGGTGCGCAAGAGAGGTAAAGAGTCATTCATCCGAGAATCAATTCGATATTCTTTTTTTCAAAAATTATGTGATAGTTTTGCGATCTTTGAAGGTCTCTCTGTGAAAGGAAGTTTTCTCACTTGAGCTGAAAACTACCGTTCCGAAAACAAAGTTCCTCCATTCACATTTGCACCGTATGCATTATACTCTGATACAAATTCAAAATTCGATATAAATCAAAAGAATAGAGATCAATCGGCTGTTATTACTAATTGTTGTTATTAATAGGCTATGATTGACACTTTGTGCTGAACAACTAGTTGGTCATCACCCTTTGTTTTTCCCAAAATTTTAGTTCCATTTTTTTGGCACTGTATGATATACCAATAGGTCAAGAAACTGTACATTTGTCCTTGTTCAATGCCACAGTGTCCTGGAACTCAGAAAGAATTCATACCCAGACAAATTTGAACGTGTATATAAAATTATATAATGCTTTGAGGGCCGCTTGGCTGTCTGTAAAAATACTAATATTTGCAAGACTACATTCCTTCTTCAGAAAAATGTTAACGCATTTTATTATAGCAAAAATCGCCGCTTGGAACACTGATAGATGGTTTCCCATCACCACTGAGATTTCCACCCCAGGGCCGAAGATTCCTGATCCCTTTTTTGTTCCAATTTTTGAACCATTTGTAGCGTTTTAAAACATATGGCCACCGGCATGCACGACTTCCATCGGCATTTCGCCCAAATTCGAAGGATTATGACTTCCAACTGGGCCAAAGTAGACACCTTGTGCTCGTTTATTTTCGATAGCATGTATGACCACCTAAATTAATCCAAGGAGTTTAGATCTGGTGAATTGTTTTTCATCCATTCTTTTTTGGCTAAAACTACGGTCAAACTTCGCCGACACCAGTTTTGGACCAAATCCCCGTATAAGAAACACCTAATCATCCGTACCTTTTCTCTTAGCTTGGTTTCACGACATTCTGCAAAACTTCTGTATTCCAATATGAAGCGTTGATCTTAACGCCCTTCTCCAGTTCTAGCTTGACCACGTCGAGTTCAGTCGTTGCTTTCTTTCTCGCCCTTTATTAAATACGCTCGATATGTGTCATGTGGAGATTGATTCCACGAAAATTTGCAATATTCCGGAAAAGTTCGTGTATTGTGGCAACTCTCATGGAGCCTTCTTCAAAGGGTGCCCGGTTTTTAAAAAAGAAGTCGCAATCACCAAACTTAAAGCGAATAAGAATATCAACTTCTGGGAAGCTACCCTCACTAAACAGTTCGAATAAAAGATCAGGCAAATGAACGAAAAAAAGACTTCATACGTGGAAGCCTTGGAAACTGATATGCAGAAACATTTTGAAAAAAAAGTTAAGAAAATGGAGTTAAGGCATGAAGAAGTTAACAACCAACTAAAAGAACGCATGCAAGCCATATACCGGCCAGCAAACACACCAGGACCCAGAAGACTACCTCTACATCTCCTTCTAGGCAGAAGGGGACTCAAATGAAAGCTGTTACCGAGGAGGTGGAATACATCGACTCTGCTGGAAGACAACTCGGAGCTGGACTCGAGCTGGAAGACAACTCGGATGATGAGATGCAATCATGATCACGCCCCTCAATCCAACAGCACGTATTACTAAAACCACTGAAATTACTAAATGGAACTGCAACGGTATTAGAAGCCAAAGCTCAGAACTACAGTTTTTGATCAATGAACACAACCCCTTTTTGATAACCCTCAAGAAACAAGAACGAGCGGATCAAATGATTATTCCCTGGATACGACATCTTATTTTGTCACCGACCCTCTGGACAAGGTGGAACTGCCATTGCAATCAAACGTGGAATAAAGTATTCGAAAATTCCATTGAACACTAGCCTAGAAGCGATTGCATTACAAGCCAACTTACCTTGCAAAATGACTCTTTGTAGTGTATATCTGTCGCCAAATCAATCAATCAACAAAGAAGACTTTGAAAATATAATTCAACTCTTACCCGAACCATCTATCATATCGGGAGACTTCAATGCTCACCACAGTCTTTGGGGATCATACAAAGACGACTGCAGAGGAAAAATGATCGAGAAAATAATACAGGAACAAGAATGAATACTACTCAACGACGGTAGCCCAACCTTCATCCATTCAGGAAATTCAAATAGAATGCGAAATGCATCTACAAGTATTGATCTTACTATTTGCTCAGAAATTGCTGTTAAAATCAACTGAACTGTACACGAGGACTAACATGGCAGCGACCACATCCCTATTTTAATTGGCACCACATCCTATTCCAGAAGATCCCGTCTTGCCAGATGGAAAATACACGAAGCAAACTGGAACATCTTTGAAGATAAGCTTGAAGAAATTGTAAAACCTAATTAATCTTACTCCATAGAAGAACTAACGAACGCAACTAAAACAGCGGTTTCAACAGCAATACCAAAAACATCTACTGAAGTCCCACATAAATCCGTATCGTGGTGGAACCAAAACTTAGCAGGTGCAATTAAACTTTGACGCAAAACTCTTCGGAAAAAACAAAAATGCAAACCTGACGACCCACTTTATCCAACTATTCTAGCTGAGTTTCAATCGGTCAGAAACAAGGACACACCAACAAAAGAAATCTTGAAACGTATCCGCGCATTGTCCTAAAAAGGTTCATCATCTGACAGAAACTGGGCCATCGAAACAACTAACGGCCCTAACACTAATCCGACTGATATCGCTAATAATTTAGCAGAACATTTTTATAAAGAATCATCCAATGAGGCTTATCCACACCAATTCCTACTAAAAAGCAGAAAGAAGAGAAAAATCCAATCAAATTCAAAAAACATGTCACCATAATCGAAAACCAAGAAGTTCATACCGGAATACTGGAAGACCATGATAGGAAACTGAACCTGATCCTCATCATCGTGGCTATTCAACTGATCATCGGAGTCCTCAACATGCTGAGAAAGCAATGGAAGAAAGCAGCGCTCAAAACTGCCAAATCCATGGCGGTCCTTGACGTCTAGCCAGGAAGTCACCAGCCCAGCCACCACCCAAGACGACAACCGGAATCATTCAACATGACGTATTATAGATATTAAGAAGTTGCAGTATCCAATTAGCTCTTAAGTTCTTTGTTATTACAAACACGACCCGAATGACCAATTGGTTAAACGGTCCTAAATAATCAAACAACAACAACAACAGCAACAACAAAGCCTGTCTCGAAGAAAACAAGCGGTAGCTTATCACGCCCTCTCGAGCTGGCTGTCGCGCCTTTCGCGCTGGGCTTGGCGTCTCTCTTTTCGGGCAGCCGGAACTGGTCGCGAGGATGGACCCTCGGATCCCGCCGCCACGTTCGCGTAGGTTGGATTCCCTCTTGAGGCATCCGACACGATACGCTTCTTTGAAGCGCCAGGTGCCGTTTCGCCCGGGGACTGCCTAGCCCGCTTGGAGGTCCCTGCCCCCATGGATAGGATGGACTTTCCGACAGAGACGGATACATCCGTCTGCGTCTGCTTTGAGGCTATGTCCCTTGCCCTTTCCGTCGCAGCTAGCCTTGCCAACTCTTTGGCACTTTGCTCGGCTAGGAGCTTGGTCTCCAGCTCTTCTCTCTCTTTGCATGCAGCCTGCACTGTCATGCGTAGCCTCAAAAGGCTTAATTTGAGGTCCTTCGCAATGTTGCTACGCGACGACGTGAAGTCGATAATCGCGTCCAACTGCTCAAACACCTCCATCACTTTAGGAAAGGTTTCCCGCATCCTATCCATGGCCCGGATGAGTCCTGGCCCATCCATGACCACACTTAGCTTGGTGCCACCTGCCTCCGATGACCGTAGCACTACCGCACGTGTCGCTCACACCTGATTCCACCACTCCGCGTGGTGGAGACCTCGCTAGGCCGCCTTTAGCGAACGGATTCGCTTTCTCTTTCTCCTGGGGTTTCTTCGTTTCCTCCATATTTGTTGGTCCCCTCTCAGCCGCTATCCAAACCCACGTGGAGTAGTCGCTATTGTGATCCCATGGTTATCTATGCAAGACAGGGAGGCCATGCGAGGGTTGACACGGCCCTTCATGGGGAACCGTGTTCAGAACCGGATCAGCGCAAGACAGTTATAGGGTCATCTGAGCCTACTCTCGCCCGACTGGTGAGGTCGGGCGGTGGAGAATGGAACGTACTGGAGGCCTGCCAAGGTTTTAACAGGACGGAGACGACCTGTGCCGCGGGAACCTCGCCATTTCCTATCGGTGTCACCCGATAGTACTGAGGGAGACGACACAGGTGCCAGCTCGAATACAACGGTACCACTAATTATTCCTTTCGCAGCCAGTTGCCATAATTGGGGTTTTACTGGCATCCGCCCCAATGCATCGTAGGACGCTCCCTCCGTAGTTCGTTTAGCCGTTAAGGGGAGCTTAACGTTTCCAAGGTGCACCGCGGGGAGGCGAACTACCTTCACACCTCGTACGGTGGTCTGAAGAGACGGGCTTGTATTATGTCCCGCTGCATCGCACTGCCGCAACACACAATTAAAATTGCCAGCGAGAACTGTGTGCTCGGTGCGGTGACTGAGTTAGTAGGCAATTCTATTGTTGAAGAATCGCTCTCTCTCTCTGGGCACGGTATGCTGATCCAGACGAAGCGTATATACAACAAAGTGTGGTATCATGAAACGGCAATTAGGCAACCATCCAGACTCCTCTCCACATTCGAAAATTGTATGTGTTTTTTCAGGGCAATGGCAGTTCCTTTTCTCGCATGGTCAACGTTTTCAATGACATTGAAGCCAGGGCAAGTGAGTTGCTCGTTTTCCACTTGATGATGTGTATGATATGTACTACCACCCCTTGCAGCACGGAAACTAAGTCCGACAGAAATGAGCTCTCTTCCTGTTAGACTTGATCAAGCTTTAATAACCACTGATTATCCTTATCATGCCATTGTATAAAGGGCCAAAAAGGGGTTGCGTGGATCGATAGGCAATCTCTTGTACGTATCCACAGGGATAGAAAGAATCTCCTTCCAACAAACGAACGAGCAAGCCATCTAACATGAGGTTGCCTTAAGGGGCGGGGAGAAGAGCCCACCCTCTATCCACAAACTGTTAGCAATGGGGAGTTGGCATGACCACTCTCCCCATCCAGAGTGCTTCAATCGGGTGCCCTGATGGTCCCTCCTATTCCCATGAAATATTTATTCAAAAGCGTAAATATTTATGTAAATGAAAAATACTACAATTATTCGTATCTATTATATGCAATCTCCAGTCGGTTGATACTGAAATGCAAGAAATGAAGTAAAGTGTTATAATGTAGAGTTCCGTGGTTCGCGCTTGAGCACGTTTTTGTTCGTTTTCACTGATAGCAGCATTTCACAAAAATCTTGATTTGAGGTATCATGAAAAAGTTAGTTAATTCAATGGAAATTTGACAGAACTAACATTTATACATTTTAATTTAATGTGGCCCTGATCAGTATTGCAGCATGATGATGATTTTATAACAGCAATCCGATTTTATTTTTGCTGACCTAATATCTACCAAAAAAGGAAAAGGAAGATTTACTGGAAGGGAGACAAATTGGCAAAAAACAATAAGTTATGTTTAAATCATCTATGAAGTAAACTCAATAAAACTATGTAACCAAATATATTGATATTGTAAGTTATGATGAAGCAATGATTAAGTTTGAAATGTAAAATCAAACACTAGCCAAATGGCATACAACGCTGCACGAATTAGAGTAGCTCAGAATTGGTAAAAAGTCCATTTGGAAACCAGAAATGAAAAATACATTCAGTAATACGTGTAAAAGCCTACCACAGATTCCGAAATTTTCAAAAACCTACCACAGATGTAATTTTCTGCGTCATGAAATGCAGCTATTTGCCTTTTCCGCACGCCCCATCCCTCAAGTCGACTCACCATTTTGCAGCCCGGTTCAAAACAAAGTGATATAGGGACAAAATGGGAAACAGTTACCTGCTTCACTCCAAGACATTGAGAGCGCTTACCACCTCTTAATTGTCCGAAAAACCTTTGTGGGATCCGACTGGTTAGCGTTCTGCTTCCTTCAAGACATCCGGGTGATCTAAACAATTTCTTCCACTCCTTCATCCACCTCTAGTCTTCTCGCATAATTCCTTGTCCGATAGGAATAATTGATTGGAGGTTGAGATTCGGAGAATATTGCTTCTGTGTTGAACTAGGCTGACTATCAATGCTGGCTGCTAAATAGCTTTGAATCGTGGTTCAAGCCCTCCCCTAACCAATATTACCAGTTACTCCGACTGTTGCGAGGAGGTGGAACTGTTAATTCTTGTTGCTTCTGTGGACATTTCTGCCTTTGTATTCTTAGTCACAACTACATCATTGATAGTTCCAAAAAGAGAGACACTTTCACAGCTGCTCTAACTTCCGGTTGAATTTGACAGTAACTTTTGGGTTTGGGATTTTCTTTGACGGAAGTCTGCTCGTTGAAATTTCATTACCACCAAAGCCAAATGTGACATAAACTGCTTACTGTCACAAAATTACACCAACTTATATTTTGCAGTTCCTTGTTCAATGTTTTGGAAGTTAAAATTTATTTCGCGGAAAAATTTAAAGAGCCAAATGGAAAAACGTGAACTCAGGAGCGCGGTCTAAGGCTTGTTCGCGACAAAAGTTGGGCAGATTAAATTGGGAATAATACAAATTTGCTGTTAGTTCAATCCAAAATGCATTTTGCATTCATCTAATTGTGCATTCAAACTTAACTAACTTACTAACGTAAGACTAATTATAGTTACTTACTTAGGCTGCATAGAAACTGCGAACTTTTGAGTTTACTCCAGCTATTGGAGTCTGTGCAGACTTTTTTACAACTGATTTAGCTGCTTTCGTCCTAGATTTTCGGAATTTTTCATTAAGGCCTGTACTCAAAAGAATGCACCATTTTTATCCGTGTGTAACTGTTTTGTCCGTGGATGAATTTTTTTGAAAATCTGAGTATATCTAGTGAATTGTTTACATGTGCAAAATTTGATTACAATCGGTTCAGTGGTTATTGAGATGTCATCGAAACAAGAAGAAAATCGCCGGAGAATTTTGCGCGCCCTCATGAAAATCTGACTGCGACCATGAGATGGACCGGAAGACAACCGGGAATCACCCATACAACTGTATCTCGGGTGATAAAATCGTTTAAGGAGTCCCAGGCGACCGAGCGGCGGACTGGAAGTGGAAGAAAATCGAAGATAGCTGACCCTGTGAAGGCCCGGAAGGTTTTGGATTATTTCAAGTGTAATCCGAACCTTTCGATTCGCGACGTGGCTCTGAAGGCAAAGTGTTCCGCCTGGTTCGTTCAACAAACCATGAAACGAGCTAGGTTTCGTGTATTCAAGGTCCGCAAGGCACCGAACCGGCCTAATCAACAAAATACGGCGGCCAAATCCCGTGCAAGGAAGCGGTATCGAGAGTGGTTAACGAGCCCGATGTGTGTGATTATGGATGACGAAATCTACATCAAAGCAGACGCAAAGCAGATACCGGGGCTGGAGTTTTATGTTGCCAAATCACGGTTTGATGTTCCGGAAGACATACGGAAGAAGAATGTGGACAAATTCGCCCAAGAATACTTTCTCTGGCAGGCCATATGCCAATGCGGTAGACTGAGTAAACCGTACATCAACAGCGAAATTTACCGCACCGAGTGCCTCCAGAAGCGTCTGTTACCCTTCTGCGGTCCCACGGAGGCGAGACATTGTTTTGGCCGGACCTGGCATCATGGCATTACGCGCGATCGAGGTTGGATTGGTACAGAGACAATAACGTTGTTTTTGTACCAAAAACGCCAACCCCCCAAATTCACCAGAGATTCGTCCGGTGTAAAGATTTTGGGCCATAATGAAGGCCAAAGTTCGAAAATCGTCCATGGTGTTTAAGAACGAGCTAGAGTTGAAAAAAGAATGGATCAAAGTGACCAAAAAGGTCGGCTCCACCATTGCACAAAATGTAATGAGGGGTCTGAAAGGAAAAGCACGAGCTTTCAGCGATGGAAAGGAAATTGAATAAAATAATTATTCCGAAATATAATCCGTTTGTATCAGTTCATTCCCTGAAAGTTCCAAGAAAATCCGACTTAAAAAAAAGTTTTTGGCAAACACTTTTGTCTGGTGCATTTTTTTCGAGAACAGGCCTTAGTTGTAGTTTGTTGTTGATCTTGAGAGAGTTCTCTCTTCACGAGAGCCCAACACCGCTGGATAGGTTGCAACTCCGAGCTGTTAGTCGGATTCGCTTCTTACGGTGCAATAGACTGCATTCGCTCTATACCATTTCAAAACATCTTTGGCGTTGTGACAAGGTGCCAAATCAGGCCAGAATAGCGAGGGAGCATCATGGCTGCGTAGAAATGGTAACAATCGCTTTTTTAGGCATTCTTCACGGTATGTTTCCTTGTTTACTGCTCCGGTAGTGATCAAGCTATGGCTTGCTCGCCCACAGCTTCATATTGCCTACCAAACCAAATACTTATTGGAAAACTTGACCTTTGTCATTGTCCTGAAATGCTCTTCACACCGTTCCGTTACATAGCAGCATAATAAGATATTCCGGGAAGCTGCTTAAAGTCATCCAGCACATAAGTTCATCGTCCATTATCACGCAGGAAAACTTCGGTAAATATTCGCAATATAATCTGCGAGCCCTGGTTTTAGCCGTCACATTCTGTTTATCATTGCGGTTCTGTACAGTTTTCACCTTAAACGACTTCATACCTTGCCGGTGCTTGGAAATATACACGAAAGTTGAGGACATTTTTATTTTTCTAGCCACAGTACGTATTGACAGATCTGGTCTCTTCTGCAATATTTCGCGTCCTTTTGGTTGCTCCTGAGATCCGTTTTTGTTCCGCTCCCAGCCTTTCTGGCCGTTGTCAAACGTGTATCGAAAGATTTAAGAACGTTATGAACAGTGCTCGCAGGAAAATCAAGCTTGTTTGCAAGTTTTCTTACTGACAGATCCGGATTGTCATTGCGACCGAACACAATTGCTTTTCGCACTTGCTCTTTTTTCGACGCCATCTTTGATCTAAGAGCTTGTAGTAAAGACTGTATTCGATGAAATTTGGACACACAAAATAGGTCACCAAAAATTTAAATTGAGCCCGATTCTTTTCAAACTTTCTGGAAATAAAGTACTACTAAATGGTTAAGTTTTGACATCATTGGTTTATTGAACCTCTTCTCCCAACCCAAATACCCGCACCTTTGCCTTGACCCCTTTCATCAAATTTTGGGCAATGATAGGACCGACTTGCTTACTTACTTTTAACAACACTTTCATTAGTTCAAGTTCATTTTCTATCAGTTTTGGAGTTTTAACGAGCTTTGCCTTCATGATTGCCCAAAATTTTTCAATTGGGCGAAGTTCCGGAGTGTTTGGAGGGTTGACGTCTTTTGGTACAAAAACTACATTATTATCTTTGTACCAGTCTAAGACGGGCCGGGCATAGTGGCAAGATGCCAAATCCGGTCAAAACAGTGTCGGGCCATCGTGAGATCTCAAAAAGGGCAAAAGTCGTTTTTGGAGGCATTCGTCCTTGTAGATTTGTCCGTTGACGGTCCTAGAGGTGATGAAGAGCTGACTCATTTTGCCACATCCGCAGATCGCTTGCCAGACAAGGAATTTTTTGGCGAATTTCGTCAGTTGATTCTTCCGTTCACTCTCCGGAACGGCCAACTTAGAGGTGGCGACGTAGTGTTCCTGTCCTGGCATTTGTTTGGTGTCGGCTTTAATGTAGGTCTCATCGCCCATCACAATGCAGAACGGTTTTGTGAGCCACTCCCTGTACAGTTTTTTGCGCGAGTTTTCGCCACCGAGTACTGTTTATCGCTCCGGCTCGGTGCCTTCTGGACCTTGTACACATGTAATCCAGAACGTTTCATTGTTTTCTGCACAAAACAAACTGAAACTTTCGCCTTTTTCGCAACATCCCTGATCGAAATGTTGGGATAACGCTTAAATTGGTTCAATACCATCCTGGCCTTCTCCGGATTTGATGTGCCACGTTTTTTGCCACTACCATTTTTCCGCTTGTTTGTCTTACGGTCCTTGAACGTTTTGATCACATGAGATACGGTTGAATGTGCGATTCCGAGCTGTTTTCCAATCCATCAATGAGAAGCGTTTGGGTTTTCGAAGTGAGTGCCCAAAATTTGTTGGCGCACTATTGCTTCATTCGAAGCCATCACTGAAATCACTCAACTGATATTCACGAAACTCATTACACAATTGACACAACACAATGAAATACATTCAGTTAAAATTTCAATAATTTTTACCCACGCGCTAAAAAGTTACGAACAATTGCGTGTGTCCAAATTTCATCGAATACAGCCTTTATCACCAAACATTGATTTTACACAATAAACAGACATACGTTCATCAGTCTGCGAAATATTTTACCCGTTGATATACGTATTTAGGGGTGTCCAGATTTTTTCGCGAACAACCTTGCTTCCTCATCGATATTCAACGGTGCTGCTGTAAACAAACTATTTATTTCGATAGTTTGTCTGTTAAATTTCGATTGCCGTGCATTCGGCTGTGCGGATCTCGACAAAAGAAACGAAAAAAAGCTGTTCAAACGTTGATAATGTTGATATTGAACAATATTGCAAGTTTTTAAAGGACAAATGGCACGTAATTGTCGTTGATTCAGCTTTGAAGTTCACTATTTATTTTGCAAAAGGTTCTGATATATATGACATTTCTTCGTCCTAACTTCAGGCCCTTTCCC
>JASCZW010012133.1:0-29498 GCA_034211315.2 Aedes japonicus
TATGAAATACTACTAAATTAATTAAAATTTAATAAAACTGTCACGATTATGGTTCTATTTGGAATGAGTTTTTTTCTTGACTAAGCAGAGGGTTCAAACTTCTATCAGAACATGGTTTTTACCCGATAAATACACGTATTGTGTTTTAGTAGCCTGGATAATTCTCACGTTTGGTTAAAATTTGTACTTCATTTGTGCGGGAGCCCCTTCTTTCCAGAATGGAAAGAGGATTCAAACCCCCATAAAATCATTGCCTCCAAAACCCCCCACAAGCCAAATTTGGTTCCATTTGCTTGATTAGTTCTCGAGTTTTGCAGAAATTTGTGTTTCAGTTGTATGAGAGCCCCCATTTCCTGAAGGGGAGGGGACTCAAACAATCATAAGAACTTTTCTCAGCCCCAAAAACTCCTGCATACAAATGTTCACGCCGATCGGCTTAGTAGTTTTCGAGTCAATAAGTGTCAGACAGACAGAATTTCATTTTTGTATACATAGAAATACTGCCAACAAAAGTGGACCACAGCGAGCTAATGGTTGAAGAAGGTATTGTATTTGCTGCTGCCAAATTTCTCGCGTTTTCCTTTTAAAATACAGAGTAACACAAATGAAAATCTCAATCCAGTTTGCCAATCTTTTAATGCATCAATACCGCGATAACCTCCGTTATATTTCTCAGTACAGGTATACCTCGATAGTACGTACACCTACGCCTCGTATAGTGTACGTACAATCGAATCGTACGTACTATCGAATCACAATATTTTTGTTTGTTTTTTATTTCTGTAGTGGGTTGTAAATCGTATAAATTGTATAAAATAATAAATTTAACAATGTAAATAAAGATTTTGTCCTATAAAGGCAGTTAATTAGGCAAAAGAAATGACTTTCTTGTCATATCATATACCAATCAGCTTAATGGCAAAGGAAAATGTGTGTGTGTGTGTTTGTGTGTGCGCGTGTGCGCGTGTGGGTGTGTGGGTGTATGTGTGGGGGAGAGGGTGTAGAGGAGTGTTTGTGCCGTTATTTGAGAAGACTTTTAATCAGCAATTACTGGTCCGAATCCAACGTTACAATCATCAAATGAGTGGTTTCCCGTTTCATAGAACGTTATTGAATAGTTTTGGAATCGATTTACTGGTTCCGAGAATATCGCTGGAACATGAGTGAAGTTTGCATGACAATTGTGCATACAACAATAAGTTCATTGGAGGTTATTCCGGCTGTCTAAGGCCACATTTGTTACTCCCAGTCATATTACGGGCACTTCCGGGGAAATTGCCAGTTTATGATTCGACAGAACTATCTCATGCAACACATGAAATCTCATCAGCGTTCGAAAACAAGATCAATGATAACACAATTGAGTGCCCAGGATCAATTAACTCACTTTTTGCTGTGTTCTAGGTACCGTATTGGAAACATCTCGATTCACTTGTATGGTATGTAATAGTTCCTGTCAAGGACCAACACAATCATACAACACATGAAATCAAAACAAAAAGGGTCAGATCTAACTAAAGATGAATAAATTTGGTTTTATTTACTTCAGGATACAAAAAAAAACAAGTTTGTAGACACCTAATAGACACCTATGACATTTGTTCAAACGCATGAGTAGGAGCTAGAGGGCACAGAGAGAGGTGAAACATAGCATGTCCAGTTGTGACTTATTGCGGGGTAATCCAGCTCATTAGACTGTGAATGCAATAAATGAGTTCACGAAGAATCAAAACCGCGTCCTATGTACCCGAAAAAAAAAAATTTCTCATAGAATTACAATAGAATGTATTGTAACCATACAATAGAGTCAATAGTGTTTTCAATTAATAGTATTCTTTATGACAATACGATGACAATAGGAGTAATTGTTTCCACAATAGGAGTAATTGCTTCCACAGTAGAATTTATTGTTATTTGAGACATCGACAATAGAATAAGGGGGTTTTTATGTATCTTAACTATAGAAAAATCATTTTTTCCCGAACAAATCTGAGTCAATTACTATTGATTGTATTGTTTTGCAATTATTCTAGCAAATAAAGGGCGATACGGTCAAAATTTGGTCAATATCAACTTGACGTATTTCTTTCAATTTTGCATTTAAAAAATCTGAACACCTTTCATTTTGAAGGTGTGTGTGTGTAGAATGTTGCTCTTATTTTGATTTTGGAATTCATTCTTCAGTTGTCAAAATGCCGTCCAAGCAAGAAGAGCAGTGTATCAAAATTTTGCTCGCGCATCGCGAAAATCCGAGCTACTCGCACGCAAAGTTGGCAAAATCGCTAAAAGTTGCCAAATCAACCGTTACAAATGTAATTAAAGTGTTTGGGGAACGTTTGTCGACAGCCAGGAAGTCTGGATCGGGGGGAAATCAAAAACCGGAAGCCGCTGAGACGACAAAGAGAGTTGCCGGTAGTTTCAAGCGAAACCCTAACCTATCTCTCCGAGATGCCGCAAATAAGCTGGGTGTATCGTCTACAACCGTGCATCGAGCCAAAAAACGAGCCGGACTATCGACTTACAAGAAGGTAGTGACTCCAAATCGCGATGATAAACAAAATACGACGGCCAAAGCGCGATCCCGGAGGCTGTACACGACGACGCACACTGGGACCAATCTGAAAAAAGACGGTCAAAAGTGTTTTCACACTGTTCCTCACATTTTAGCGCTTTGGTGTCTACGGAAAAGTTGTTAGAAATGTTATTTCACATTTTTTCAAAAACGTATCAAAAGTTTTACTTAAGTGATACTTTACTTAAAAAAACTAACTTTGTGTGGGTACAAGATAGAAGGTTGAAGTCTTCAACAAAATTTTAGAACTATATATTTAACGAAACTTTGCTGAAGATTGTTAGTACCTATATCGAAAGCATTCTGATATATAATTGATTTAGTATATAGACTTACTTAATACTTGTTTTTTTACTTTATTGTGGCTAAAACATTACCAGATTGGTTGAAAATGTTCAACAAAGTTATCAATATTATTAAAATGCACAACTTTGCTGAAGACGTCATAAGTCTAAACGGCTTTATTTGAGTTTTAAAGCGGATTTAAGTTAAAAAATATACATATTTTCAACAACAATAACTCAGACACCGGCAAATTTTTGCAACCAAATTTTGAATAGTTTGGTCAACCATCACTTAAAGTATACGTGTACAAAAAATCTGCGCCGGGTATCATCGGGTACATAAAGTTTTCAGTCCGTCTTTTCGGGTGTACCAATTTCATTTTCTATCAATATTTTTTAAATCCCTGACATAATTAACCGCACCCTTGAATCCTTTTTGCGCAAGGGCTAGCACATTTAAAGGTTAAGTAGCCCAGGATAGTTTCGTTTGTTTACAAACTGCAGTTGAGTTTGAGTTTCCAGTTGATTCAGATTGTGTAAAAGTGTTCAAAGTGTGGTTGCAAAAATATGGTACTTCAAGTACCATCAAAATGCAACATATCCGTGATTCCGTTCTGAAAAAAAAAAAAAAATCAAACTGTTTGTCGCAGGACGAAAGCAAGCGTATAAATAAATACGTGTCCAGGTTGTGCTCTGAATTTAACACTCGCTGGAATAAGGCAGGAAGAACACAGAAAAAGTTTTGAAGTAATCAACAAGAATTGGTTGAATTGTAGTGCATTTACTTGTGGTAATGTGAAAATTGGAATGCCCAGAATACCGTTTTCTGACCTGAATAAAAAGAACAAAAGGCGGAGAGTTGAAGGATTGAGGCAGCAGGGAACCGCGAATGAATTGGCGTATGCAGCAGGAATGAATTCTCGAAGTGAGGGATGCGAAGATTTGGCTAACCTTTTGCAAGAAGAATTACAGGCATGTCCTACCAGTACCAAACGAATGAGACGAGCAATGAAATCCAAAACTGATTTACAAAAGCATTGTTTGTTGACAGCTGATGAAGGACTTGCGTTTTTTATTGATTGCGATTACAGTAAAGATCAGTGGATACTGCTTCGAAAGACGTCTAAGCAATGCAACGCACCAAAAATATACCCTAGCTACCTCTGGCCTGTGAAAAATGTCTGCCAGACCGTAACAGTATCGTCATCTCAGAGGTATCTTGTTATGGTTGTATTTGAAGGAGGGTTTTTAACCCACTGGTAATTCGTTCTTTACATAGGTATCTGATGAGGTTGACGTAAAGAGTTTGCTGGATCACACAGTTCAGCGAATACTATCTTTGGCTTTGGAGTTAGAAGGTTTGAATGATGTAGCTCTTGAAGATCTTGAGCTTTAATCGAAATGGGGTTTTGACGACTCATCGGATCATTCAAACTACAAGCAAAGGTTTGAAGGGGTAGATGAAGATGACAATGCAATTTTTATTACATCTATGGTACCATTGATACTACGCTTCCGTAACAATCCAGATCGTATTTTGTGGATGAGTCGTATGCCTCCATCTACAAGGTTATGCCGACCGATAAGAATCCAATTCAAGAAGGAAACTGTTGCATTGTCCTTGCATGAAAAGGAATTCCTTGACGCACAAATCGAAAGATTAATGCCAAGCTTGATCTCAAACTTTCGAATCCACCATACAATGATTTGTAGTATGATCGTTGGAAAAGTTTGCTCTGCTTTGACCGCAAAAAATGTTGTGTTTGCCAAGCATCCCCAAAGCAATTTAACAACATTAGAGCGATGGTCTAGATCAGTCAATAAAGCCACATTCGAAAAAAAAAATCATTCGAAAAATTACCGGGTTGGCAGAGACAATCATTGAGAACTTTTCTGTCATAGTGAGCATACTGGCATGTGGCAGGCAAAAAAACACTGACTCTTCTAAATCATTTTACTACGAGACGGCCAAATACTATGTTGAGTTATACGGATGGTCTTACATACATGCCGCAGTCTGTTCACGGAATACTGTTACACGGTGCAGACATTATAAGCAGCATTACTACCAATCGGAAGTCTTTTAGAGGAGCCACAAGAATGCCGCAACAAAGATTTAAAATGCTATAGAGAAAATGAAGCGCGAAAGTGTTCAAGGTAAGTTAACAGTAATTGAACATTATCACAAATATTCATAATTACTGAAATATTTTCATTTCTCTACAGGACTGCTACCAATTATGATCTTTTCACACAATTGCAAATGACATCCCACCCGTTGATAGGGAGTCTAAGACGACCAACTGTAAAACATCTATGCAACTATTACCAGCTGAAAAGAAACTTTTGCAAAATTCCCAAGCCCAAGCCTGATTCAGACACAGAAGCTGAGGAAGAAGGTAATCAGTAAGGCTTTATTATAAAATAACATGATTTAATGCTTTCATTATAGCATTAAATCAATCTAAAGTAGTCAAAACGTATTTAAAAAATGAAATACATTAATTTTAACAAATTTGTCTGAAACAAAGAACTAAGAACTGACGAGCTCGCAATAAGTTTTGATTCCTATGCAGAGATATATCAAAGAAATTAATAACAGCTTTGTGAAATTGAATAATACCGAACCTATTTTTAGGTAAATGAATTACTGGCGAAATTGTATAGTCAGAGTTCATTAGTAACACTTACAATACCACTAATTACATATTCCGTAATTTAAATACGTTCAAAGCAGCTACATAAATCTGATTACTTTCATTAAAACTTGAATATCCATTGCCTACGAAATTTATCACACTAAGTACTGCACACTCATATGAATTCACAGATTTCAGAAATATTTTACCGGAATCTTGACAACAGATCGTTTTGTAATCAATTTTTACGGATGCCGGTAGAATTTAACAGATTTCACGAAATATTTGTACATTTGTAAAAATTTATCGAAATTTAAAGATAGGTACACCCGATAAGACGGACTGAAAACTTCATGTACCCGATGATACCCGGCGCAGATTTTTTGTACACGTATACTTTAAGTGATGGTTGACCAAACTATTCAAAATTTGGTTGCAAAAATTTGCCGGTGTCTGAGTTATTGTTGTTGAAAATATGTATATTTTTTAACTTAAATCCGCTTTAAAACTCAAATAAAGCCGTTTAGACTTATGACGTCTTCAGCAAAGTTGTGCATTTTAATAATATTGATAACTTTGTTGAACATTTTCAACCAATCTGGTAATGTTTTAGCCACAATAAAGTAAAAAACAAGTATTAAGTAAGTCTATATACTAAATCAATTATATATCAGAATGCTTTCGATATAGGTACTAACAATCTTCAGCAAAGTTTCGTTAAATATATAGTTCTAAAACTTTGTTGAAGACTTCAACCTTCTATCTTGTACCCACACAAAGTTAGTTTTTTAAGTAAAGTATCACTTAAGTAAAACTTTTGATAAGTTTTTGAAAAATGTGAAATAACATTTCTAACAACTTTTCCGTAGACACCAAAGCGCTAAAATGTGAGGAACAGTGTGAAAACACTTTTGACCGTCTTTTTTCAGATTGGTCCCACTGTGCGACGCTGACGAAGTTTGACTGCGTGGTAATGGACGACGAAACCTACGTCAAAGCCGACTACAAGCAGCTTCCGGGACAGGAGTTTTATACGGCAAAAGGAAGGGGAAAGGTAGCAGATATTTTCAAGCACACGAAACTGTCAAAGTTCGCAAAGAAATATCTGGTTTGGCAAGCCATCTGTACCTGTGGCTTGAAAAGCAGCATTTTCATAGCTTCCGGGACTGTCAACCAAGAAATTTACGTGAAAGAGTGTTTGAATAAACGTCTGCTGCCTTTCCTGAAGAAACACGGTTGTTCCGTACTGTTTTGGCCGGATTTGGCATCTTGCCATTACGGTAAAAAGGCCATGGAGTGGTACGCCGCCAACAACGTGCAGGTGGTTCCCAAGGACAAGAACCCTCCCAACACGCCAGAGCTCCGCCCAATTGAGAAATACTGGGCTATTGTCAAGCGGAACCTAAAGAAGACCAAAAAAACTGCTAAGGACGAGCAGCAGTTCAAGGCAAACTGGCTTTCTGCGGCGAAGAAGGTGGACAAGGTGGCTGTACAAAATCTGATGGCAGGGGTCAAGCGTAAGGCCCGGCAATTCGGATTTGGAAAAGCGGAAGCCTAACTGAATTTTTTTCCTGAATTTTATACTAATTGAACTTGAAAGAGAAATTTAATTTGATTTTTTAAATAAACGATTTCACCGATTTACACGCGTTTTCCCTTGACCAAATTTTGACCGTATCACCCTTTAGGGTGAATAGTAGATCTATTGTAATGACAATATGCATTTTTCATTTATCTAATACGTGAGCAATAGGATTCATGGTCGGCAATAGACTTTACTGTTGTTTTATATTATTGTATTGTTATTGTATATTTATTTTTATCCGGATAAGGCCGTTACAAATACTTAATAAAATAATGTCCTACCGCCACAACCAGTTTGAAGGGTAAATTTGTAAGAAGGGTTAAAATCTAGGCTCGTGGCAGTACGTACTATCGAATCATATGTACGTACTATCGAGGGTACGTATTATCGAGGCAAAATGTACGTACTATCGAGGATGCGTACTATCGAGGGTACGTACTATCGAGGTATATCTGTACCGTTTTTCTGGTATGCAGCAGAAGTGCGGTTAAAGTCGCGTAGTGAATGTTATTACCGAGTAGGCACGATGATTTCCGTAATTTAGCCAATACATCTGACCAAGATTGAGTGTGTGTGTTTGTGTGTGTGTGTGTTTTTTTTGCGTGTGTTTGTGCGTGTGTGTGCGTGTGTGTGTGAGTGTGAGTATATTACTATGTGTCAATGTACTGTCTCCTATTTCCAGAAAGTGAGTAATGGCGCCAAAACCATAAGCCGTAAAAGACTAGAACAAGAGTTAGGGCACTGTCCAACCGACAGGCTAGCTATGACGCAAGAAGAGCCTTGGATACTATTAGCAATCAGGCATTGGTCTTGAATCTGTTCAACCGAAAAGGCGAACGTTTCCATTTAGTTTGTCGAAAAAATGATGAACCATGCTGGTCTCCACGTCTACAGGGTCAAGAAGGCACCAAACTGGAACGACAAACAAACCATGGTAGCCAAAGCCCGCACCAGGAAGACGTACCGAGAATAACTGATTGACGTCGTGATGCAATCGCCGGGGCAGAGGTTTTACGTTGCCATTTCATGTTGGCCGTTTCTGAGGAGATAAGAAAGAAGAACGTGGACAAATACGATTCCCGGTCAGGTCTAGGAATTGTTTGTAAAGGGAAATTTTTCAACTCCCTGGGCATAGGGTATGATTATACTTGCAACACATACAAGAGATAAGCCTACCAAACATCATGACGGGTACCATTTATGGGTAAATGTACCGAAACGAGTGCCTCCAGAAGCACCTGCTCGCCACTCTACGATCTCGCGGAGACGAGGTGCTATGTTGGTCGGATTTGGCATTCGGCCGCTGTTAGACTGGTACAGAGATTCCAATGTTGTTTTTGGGTCAAAATACTTCAACCAAACTCCCCTGGGCACTGGTAAAACCTTGAATTAGTTTAACTTTAACTATCAGGTCCCAGCGCTGGTCTGGTTCTCAACCATTTTGGAAACAAACGCACAAGTGTTGCCAGATCAGTGGAAATGCTTCTGAAAATACTCTAGTACTTTGTATTGATGAACATTATAGCTTTGAAATGGTGATCAATGGTCAAGTACAGTATTTGCAAACAGAAGAAATGCTGCATTTGATCATATAGAACCAGTTGAAAAAGCTGAAATAGTTTATTATCACAAGTCAGCACATTTTTAAAAAGCATCACCACATAATGGAACTGTTCCATTATTCATCTCATGATCCATTATTCATATTAATCGGAAATGTAGGTTTGGTATACCAAGCAATTGATTCTTGTTGTGACTTCGGATCGGAGTAATATTCGTAAGTTTGTTATTATTACTGATCAAAGTTCATCTAAATGAGTGTTTGCTAACAAAACAGCATAAAATGAGATTTAAGCCAATTGAAGATCGCTCCAGCATTGAAAGTGTTCGGCAGAATGTAGTTGTCTTGCCGCAGGCAGCCAACGATTTGGGCGAAGAGAAATCCACCGATGATGAAGATGCATTGGAAGTGGAATTTCAAGTTTCAGGTCAGTTAGAGATCATCGTGCGAAAAAGTGAGTGACGCAGGCGAAAAAAGCAGCTCAAAACTTCCACCAGCAGAATCTGCTTTTACACGACATCCGCCGAGGAAGAAATCAAATAAATCGTGTCCAGCAATTTGGGATAAAAAACCATCTAAATATGAATTTGGAAACACAGGGGACGTGGCACAGCAAAATGTTCAAAAACTCCCTGATAGTCTGGAAGGAGAATCACCTGTTGAAATGTTCGAAGAGTTGATTTCAACAAGTTTTCTGGAGCACATTGTTATTGAAACCAGGCGATATGCTCGCGACGTGAAGAATTGCCCGCGACTATTGGTCAGAAGACGATAACTTGATAGCACCAATCGTTAAAAATTTGATGACACGCAACCGATTTTTGGAAATCACAAAAATGCTTCATTTTGTGATCAATTCCCTAAATGAGGACAATACCGGCGGTCGTTGGTACAAAGTTCGAGAATTGATAAATATTGTTCGAAAATGGGCCGTGTTTGACCAAAATCTGTCGATTGTCACCAAACAATAAAGCAGTTTATAAAAGGAAAGCCGATTAGATATGGCTACAAGCTGTAGGCCTTAGGTGGTAGCGATGGATACTGTTATAATTTCATTTTTTTTTTTTGCGGAAAATCATCCAGCGAAGAGAATACGAAACCTCTGGGAACCAAAGTAGTGACTGCAATGCTCTCTATCGTTGAGGATCTTAACAGTCATATCGTGTTTTTCGATAACTATATCAGCTCATATGCTTTGTTTGTGCTATTGAAGGAAAAGGGGTTTCGAACATCCGGACGGCACAATGCCCCTTTCAGTTGCATAAAGCGTTAACAAAGTGTAAACGAGGATCCTACGACTATAATTTTGATCGAAAAAACGCAGTGACAATCGTAAAGTGACACGACCACACCTGTGTAGCTGTTGGAACGAATTTTGACACAGTGTAGCCATTGGCGTCCATTTAGAAAAAAGACAAACAAAGACATGAGGTAGTAGCAATCGAACAACCACACATGATCAATCGCTACTATGTTAATATCGGAGGAGTAGACCATCACGATTGGGTTTTGGAAAAGTTTTCCATAGCTATCCGTGGTAAAAAATGTTACCATTGTTTACCATAATCTTGGACACGTAACACCATCAAAAATGTACTTGAAAAAGAATTGAGTTTCAATCATACGAAAAATACAAAATATACGGACTGTCAAGCAAACAAAAAGAACAGGGTCATAAGATGTCGAGAACTCCTTCATCAAAACGACTATTTTTGTTAATTTTTTTTGCAGAATAAAAAAAATTGTGTTACAACAAATTAAGGACTCGGCACGATAGAATCTATGCATCATCGATCCTGGAGATACCTCTACCAATCCGAGCAATTGCAGCAATTTTTCGAGGATGGTTTGACCGTAGTTGTTCTAAAACTACTGTAGCAGTATTGAGCTATTATATTTTTAGAAGATCAGGAAGATTCCTCATTGTCGAAGAAGTCGTCAACTAACGAAAAGGTACGAACACATGATGTCAGTCGCTCATTAAACCCGTAAAAAGTCAGATGGAATCTGTTCTGCAGTAGAGATGACGATCTCAGTTGTCTTTCCACTCGAAAGTGATTGCAAGACAGAAGTTCAGGTGCGTCGAATTCACCGTTCACTATATCTGCGAATATTTTGGTGGCGTTGCATGTCAAGTCCTAGTGGCTGGCATCGTTGAGGATAAGGATAGAGATCCTGAGAATAACGCTTGGGTAGGCTTCTGAGTGTAATGCGTATAAATCTACGTTGAACACGTTCAATTCTGAAGTCCCACAACGGTTAATGAGGAGACCAAATTACCACAGCATTTTCAAGAAATGTATTGTTTGCTACAGCCGAGAATGACATTACTAACGACTATTTCGAATAGCTTCAATCCCGCAGATAGGCTGGTTATTCCTCTGTAGTTCTTCACATAACTTTGATCGTCTTTCTTGAACACGGGTAACAAAAAAAGATTTTTTCCACACAGCGGAGAACTTCTGCTGATTAAACGATTTGTTGAAGATATGGCCATAGGGGCGTCACTAAGGAAGCAGCACAGGGACGAAAGATAACAGACGGTACACCATCAGGCCCAGGCGAATACAAGCACTTCAGCTTCCTAGAAACAGGAATGGTCATGTCCGAAGTGATGGAAAAGGTAAATTAGAAGCTGCCACTTCAGTTTCTTGTTGAAATGTTAGGCCAGCGGAAAACACAGACGTGCAATACTTGGCAAACAGATCGCATGATTTTTCAGCTGAAGATGGTTCTGATTCGTCATTTGATGTAACATTTGATGTTACAGCCATTTTTGGAAGCCTCATAAAGGTTCACCTACAGGATTCAGCATAAGTTACGGAGGCCTGGTGTAAGACCAATTTGTCAGACTGTATCCCTAAATATGGTTGGCCTCTTTGCCAGACGTAAATACATTTGGAGCATTATGGATTACAAGTTTAAGAACACCACAAATTGACAAATTCAAAGCCACTTGGCAGAAAACATAGAATGAGATTCCCGAACAAGAAATGCGTGCCGCTTGTTATACTTTCCTGAGACGGCTGAAGGCAATCATACAGGCAAAAGGTGACCGAATTGAGTTTTGAATCTATCCTGTTACATGTTTAAGTGTCAGTAAGAGAACCCAAAAAAGACCAATAAAAATACATTATATTTGCTTTACTTAGGGGCTGTTCATAAACCACGTAGACTCTTGAGGAGGAGGGGGGAAGCGGGAGGAGATATAACAAAAGTCTACGTAGACCTCTGATTTTTTCTCTACAAATTGGATATTTATACAATTCGTAAGACCTTGCGTATTATCCTCGTGCCACCCCGAGCATTTACGGATTCTATTTCATGAGGCCCCATGGCTTGAATTAAGTTTGATGACATATTTGTCTGATCAAAGTACGTTTTATAGCAATTGTAAACTGACTAATGACAACTGTGCTGGTTTGTAAGCACAAAAATACGTAGGCTGTGATTACAATGTAAAACATGATACGAAACAATATAGATGATCACTTCACACAGTCGCAACAGTATAGGAAAGGCTTGTAAGATGGAGCACCATCCGTTAATTGCTCGTAACATGTATAATTTTCATTTTTTCGCGGATCCAAAGACATTTTTCGAAAGAGGAATAGGCTCCAACTTTGCTCAAGGAACTGATTATTAATAGCCATCAAAAATAAGTTATGGCCTATTTTCGAAATCCATCCAAAATTGCAATTTCAAAAAATGGCATGCAAGATAGAACACGATTCGTTTTTTGATCGTAACATGTAGAATTTTTATTTTTTCGAGGATTTTTCAAAAGAGGAACTAAAAGGCTCCAAGTTTGCCCACGGAACTGATTATTTAAGTAATAAAAAAAAATTCTGGCCAATTTTCGAAATTCATCGAAAATTGCAATTTCAAAAAATGTAAGGTTATATTTCAATTTATTATTGATGGCATTTTAAAACATAAAAAATGTCATTCATATGTTTTAAAACGAAAAAAAATGTGTTCAATCGCTCAAGCTCAACAGTGTTCAACATCTTACAAACATGACGCCATGAACACAAAACATAAAAAAAAAGTATCACTTTACGATTTGTTGGGAAATGCCTTAGGATCATAAAAATACACCAAAAATGCTAGCTAACACAAATGTTAACCTTTTGATATCGATGGAAAATGTCCACTTACTAAGCACAAGAAATAATTGCTATTTTAATTATTTCACCACTTTCGAACAATGAAACCTGGAAGAGCTAGATGGAATGAGTGTATTCACTCCAAAAGCAAATGAAGATTGGAGAATAGTAAAAAATGAGGTTAACACTTGTCAGCGCGATAATGTTGTCGCTATGAATGTCAAAAGTGGCGCTGTTCCATCTTACAAGCCTTTCCTTTACTGCTAGCAAATTATACACAAATGGACCATAAAAAGAAATTCTTAGTTGGCCAAGAGATGTGAATGCCCTCGAACGCAATATGTTATTTGCGTAGAGCGTGTTATGATAATGATTAAGGTATGGCCCATTTAGTATTGAAACAAACATTTTTGATTCTTGCAGCGACCCTAGTGGCCGGATTTGTAAGCTATGGTGCACGTGTTCCAAATGCGCAATCATTTGAAAAACCCTGCGTGGTCTGGGCCAAAAACTTGTTAAAAATTATAGTTTTCCCCGAAATACCGTCTGACGTGTTTTGAAAAAGTACAGAGAAACTTTGTCGACGGATCGCAAGCCTCAAAACAAGCGTCGGGAGGGTACTGTCAACCGTCAACTGCGGGACAAAGTCATCAAGAACATTGAGGCAAACCCCAACATCACAGACCGCGATTTAACCAAAAAGTTTCGCGATGCACGCAGTACCGTGCAACGGATTCGTATCCGGGAAGGCTTCAAGTCATACCGTGCCTGTAGACAATCAAAAGCAGAACAATGTGGCCAGAATCCGTGCCAGAAAACTGTATGATCAGGTGTTGACAAATTTCAACGGCTGTCTCCTTATGGATGACGAAACCTATGTAAAGGCCGATTTCAAACAGTTTCTGGGACAAAAATTTTACTTGGCTAAGGTTCGGGGAGATGTTTCTGGCAAATTCAAGCTTGTGATTACAGATAAATTTTCACATAAACACATGATTTGGCAAGGCGTTTGTAGCTGCGGTAGGAAGACCAAGGTTTCCATCACTGATAAGATATTTATCAGATCCCACAATGAACCTGTCATGTTTTGGCCAGATTTTAAAGCTGTTGTTACAGTAAAACAGTGCAACGGTGGTATGAAACCAACGAGATTCAGTTGATACCGAAAGAACTCAACTCACCAAACTGTCCCCAGCTAAGACCGATAGAGATCTTTATGGCTTTTATGAAGGGAAGCTGACGGTGAATGACAGTAGCGTCAAAAGCTCCAATGAATTGAAAACCAAGTGGAATTAGACTGCCAAAACTATGGATGAGAATAATGTGTGTCGGTATCCCGGGAAAAGTCCGCAAATTTCTTAGAAATTATTTTTTATTTATTTATTTATTTTCCGTCGGCCCATTCTCCCAGATGGTGACAATCACCGACGTTAGAGAGATGACTCCACTAACTGGACCCTACCTATCGACTCATGACTATGAACCGGGACCAACGGCTGTACTTCCCTTCCGAAGGAAGACGTGACCAGATTTTTTCGAAAAACCACCGATCGCTAACCACTGCACCACCGACGCCGGCAATTTCTTCGAAATCAAGATGTTTATTTATTTTTTTTCCTCTTAAGTTCACATGAAGTCGAACATTTAAGTTAGAATAGAATACTATTTTGTTAATGTATATTCGAGATATGCGCAACAGTCTTTGTTCCAATTCGGCCACCCTCGACGACGGTTCGGACAGAAAAAAAGTTATTAAAAGTCACTTTTTGCGTGACGTAATTAATGGACGTTCCCTTATCCCTATGAAAACACTAGCGTCTTTGTTTTGAAAAATTACTCCTGAGTAAAAAAAATGTTTTGACCAAAACATGATTTTCCATACTAAAATAAAGTGCGAAGTAATGTCTAAATCAGGGAGCGTTATGGAAGATTACGATTTTTTTGGTAGATTTCACCTATAAATGTTCGGAGTAGCAAACCAAGGGTGGTTAAAATGCTCATTAGGGGTACCCCTTATCGAGGGACTTTTTCTTTTAACAGAGTGTGGTGAGCTGTGTTTTCCCCCAGGTTGGGTTGCATATCTGACGGGCGGCTTTGCAACGGTTATTTTATAAAATATTGCTTCTATTTAGTCGCGAATAAACGTCGAACATTTACGTTTTTACGACTGAACAAGCAATTAATTTGACTTTAAATACACTAGCTGATCCTGGTTGCGTTGCTACGCCTGCAACTAAATGAATGAACATTACATAGAACTGATTTTTTTTTGAATAAGTTTTTTTTTGACTAAGGTCATTCTTCTTACCCAGACAATACACAGTTTGTGGCATAGTTACCTGGATAATTCCCAGGTTTGGTTGAAGTTTGTGTTTGAAATCACCATAGAAACATTTCTCTAAACCCCGCATACCAATTTTGGTTCCATTTGCTTGATTAGTTCTCAAGTTATGCAGAGATTTGTGTTTCATTTGTATGGGAGCCTTCCCCCCTTCCAGAAGGAAGGAGCAGTCTCAAACAATAATAAGAACCTTCCCCAGCCCCCGAAAATACCTGCATACATGTTTTCATTTAGAATCGGTCAGACAGACAGACATTGCAAAATTCATTTTATTATATATAAAAATACACGTCCAATAACTCCCACATGCCAAATGTTATTGGTTTCATTTTCACTCGCACTTGATTCTCGGATTTCTGCAGAAATTTTTGTTTCATTTGTTTGAGAGTAGTTCCCCCCTCTTCCTCCAGAAGACGTAAAGAGCTTCGAATCACCATAAAAACATGTCTCTCGCCCAAGAAACCTCCACATGCCAAATTTGATTCCATTTGCTGGATTAGTTCTCTGACTTATGCAGAGACTTTGTGTTTCATTTGTTTGGGTAAAGCTCCTCTCCCCCTCTTCCAGAAAGGCGGAGGAGGCTCAAATCAACTGTAGAAACATGTTTCTCCTGTCAAAACCACCATATGCCAAATTTGTTTCCATTTGCTTGATTAGTTCTCGAGTTATGCAAAAAATTGTGTTTAATTTGTATGGAAGATCCCCCCCCCCCTCCACCTGCAGAAAACGGAGGGGTCTCAAATCATCATAGAAACATTTCTCGTTCAGAAACCGCCATATGCCAAGTTGGGTTCCATTTGCTTAGAGCTAGATTCTCAGTTGCTTATGGATAGATTTGTGTTCCATTTGTATGGATAATTTTTACTTGTAGGATTGTTGCAAACGAAAGAAATCCTGAAACGAGGGTGGTTCTAAACTTATGTGCACCGTGGTGGAAAATCCGACTGCGTGCCACATACGGTTCGGAAAACACCTGGGATTTCAACACTTGACAGTGTTCTGGCTGATGTTGTCATTCAAGGAGACCCAGACGACTCCGCAGCAGTCCAGTCAGACAGGGGCAGAAAACAGACGAAAGCCAATCCAGTGAAGAGCACAGAAGGTGTAAAGAATCTGGTGGCAACCGTCAGACCAGAACCTTCCATCCGCGATTTGGCCTAGAAGGCGAACGTTTCCATCTGGTTTGTCGAAAGAATGATGAAACGTGCTGGCCTCTACGTCTTCGAGGTCAGGAAGGCACCAAACTGGAACGACAAACAAAACACGGTAGCTAACCCCGCGCCAGGAAGCTGTATCGAGAATGACTAAGTGACATCGTGATGGATGACGAGCCATACATTAAGGCGGAGACAAAGTAATTGCCGGGGTAGGGGTTTTACGTTGTCGTATCACGTTGGCAGTTCCTGAGGAGGTAAGGAAGAAGAAGGTGAACAAATTCACCAAGAAGTGTTTGGTTTGGCAGGCCATCTGCGATTGTGGAGAGATGAGCCAGTCATACATCACGACGGGTACCACGAATGGGCAAATCCACCGAGATGAGTGCCTCCAGAAGTGCCTACTGCATATTATGTGGTCTCACGGAGGCGAGGCCTGTATTAGATTGGTTCAGTGATTGCAGTGCTGATTTTGTATCAAAAGACTTTAACCCACCGAAATCGCCGGAGCCTTGTCCAATTGGGAAGTTTTGAGCCATCATGAAGGCCAAACTGCGGTAAACACAATCTTACCGATCAGCGAATAAGATGGCCAAAGATATCAACGTAGGGTTAGGGGATGTAATGTTAGCCTAGCTCTTTCATTCGGCCTATGCTAAAATAACAATGATTTTACAAGAAAATCGTAGACCCAATGTTGGGGACATATTTTTCTGTATGTTCCCAACTATGGCCTGGTGTAGGAAAAGCGTATTAAAAATGTTGTAATTGGTTAAATTTCAAGTGGAAATGCATGAGTTTGTGGATGTTCATTACCAAGTGGCTCATCTAAACACAAACCGAAGGAACAAAATCATTGTATTGTATAAGTGTTTCGAGGCGATGTTACGGTTGTTTTGTGAAATGTTGTATTAAGTAAATCGAATCCAGCGAGCAATTCATGAAATTACAAAAAAACGTACAAACACTGAATTTAGTAATTAATCCATCGAATGGGACGAAGTTGCGTCCATGAGTAGACCCAACTTGGTCCTTATAGACCGACATTAAATCCATATCCTTCGAATATTTATGACTTTATAAAAAGAGTTGTGTAACATCTCGTGATACATACTACCAAATGTCTTATCAAACATATGTTAGCAAGTGTCTAACTAATTGAATCTCGCTTACAGCTTAAAAACTTTATAAGTTATAATAAAAAATGTTATCGATCATTGCATAATAAGCTGAGTTAAGAGACATATACCCTACTCAGATATCAACACCATCAAAAATGTACTTGAAGAAGAATTGAGTTTAAAACACACAAAAAATACAAAATATACGGACTGACAAGCAATCAAAAAGAACAGGGTCATTAGATGTTGAGAACTCTTTCACCAACACGACGGTTTGTTGATTTTTTTTTGCAAATTAAAATATTTTGTGTTACAACTCTAAAGTTTGTTTAGACACAGAACGATTGAACCTTTGCTGCTTCGATCTAGTAGATCCCTTCATCAGTCCGAACTGTTTCACTATTGAAACATTTTTAAACGTTGTAAAACATGTGTGTTGCTTGAGTCTTGAAGTTAGTAACAGTTTTCAATAGACCTCACCATCAGGTAGATTTTCAAATCGACTGCGTGTATGAGTACGTAGTACGATCCCAGCAACAGAGCAACATCGTTCAAGAACCGTGCAAATAGCAAGGGCCCCAGGTATTTGTGGTACACCTGAATCATTATTAATCGTATTGGAAACAGCTGAATCAAACTTTATGCTCAGAACACGACCCGTTAAGTAGCTTTCCAGTCATACCACAAGTCACTCTGATGCACCTAGACAAGATAGTTTGCACCGAAATTTTCTGTTATCAATGAGGTCAAACGTAGCCTTCAAGTCCGCATATACAGCAACCACTTAATTTTTAGCTTCAATCTACGTAATACAGGTACTAGTGAAGTCCAGATGTTAAATGTTACAGAGCGACCTGGCATAGATCCATGTTGATTGTCTGAAAAGTATTGTTTAGAACAGCCAAGAATGACATTCCTAACGGATATTTCGAATAGCTTCGATCCCGCAGATAGGCTGGTTATTCCTCTGTCGTTCTTCCCATATCTTTTATCTCTTTTCTTGAACACGGAAAACACAAAAGATTGTTTCCACACAGCGGGGAACTTCTGCAGCTCAAACGATTTGTTGGAGATTTGACCAAGGGGCGTCGCTAAGGAAACAGTACAGTGACAAAAGATATCAGCCGGTACACTATCAGGCCCGGACGAATACGAACTTTTCAGCTTCTTAGAAACAGCAATGGTCATGTCCGAAGTGATGGGAATGGTGTCCAGGTCAAGAACATCAGCAGATTAGAAGCTGCGATTTCAGCTTCTTGTTGAGATGTGAGGCCAGCGGATAACACCGACGTGCAATACTTGGCAAACAGTTCGCATGATTTTTCAGCTGAAGATGATTCTAATTCGCCATTTGATGTGACATGCTTCAACCATTTTTGGAAGCTCCAAAAGAGTTCGCCAGCAGGATTCTGCCCGTTCACATTCAGCGAAAGTTACGCAAGCCTGGTATAAGAACATTTTGTCAGACTTTATCCCGGTGGTTGACCTCTTCGCAAGACGTAACTGTAATTGGAGCATTATGGAAGAAAAGTTTAAGAACATCAAAAAAATAGAAATTCAAAGCAACTTGGCAGAAAATATGGTATGAGATTCCTGAGCAAGAAGTGCGTGCCGCTTTTTATTTTTTCCGAAGACAGCTGAAGGCAACCATTTAAGCAAAAGGAAACCAAATTGAGATGTCAATCTATTCTGTTTTATTTTATATGTTAGTAAGAAAACCTAAAAATAACTAATAAAAAATACATTTCATTTGCCTAAACTAGTTGGACTTAGCCATGAGAAATAGAAATGAATATCACAAAATATTCAAAAATTTGAATAACAAAAAAACCACAAAAATACTTAAAATGCATTGAAAAAATCCATATCTAGGGTTTTTTTTTCATTATGGCGAATCTACAATTGAGAGATTCTCCCTGGGCTCGCTCTCTTTCATTCATAAACCAACCGCCTTTACGTTTTTCATTCAACTATTTGTAGAATATGCTAGCCAGCACTGTTGTGTTTCGATCTGTACTAAAGAATCCCTCGAAAGTTTTATAATGGCGCTGTAATGAATAAAAGAGAGCGAGTCCCGAGAGAATCTCTCAATTGTAGATTCGCCTTAATGAAAAAAATACCCTAGATATATAAAAATTGTAAATGAAAAATTTTCAATTAAAAAACTAAACATTTACCATATTATGACAAAGTAGTCCTGCCGTCTGATCATAATTAATTTGACCAAATAACAAAACCAATGCAATGGATAGAAGGAAAGAGAAGCCACCACTCCCATACCCTCGCAAAATGGGGGCTTTCCACCCCATACACCTGTGATGAAGAGTTGCTAGTTAAACTCCCGCTGCATTGGATCGAATTTCAGTTATTCTAGAAAAAAAGGAACACGTATTCTCAAGAGGCTACATAAATGTCCAACACGTTGTTCCTAGAGTATGTAGCTACATACCTCCAACCACCCCATGGGGCTTCCTATTCAATTCAAGCAAATAGATTAACTTTCAATCACAATCACATTGTACAGCTTCGTTATTTCACTCAATTTTCCCACATAATTTTCAGACCCGTAACGCGCGCACACAAAAAAAATCCGCCATAATTGACTCGAAGCCTATTAATCTCACTCCGTCAAACGAAGTGCCAGACATTTGTTAAGCGACCAACCGGGCGGCTAATCAACTCATTCTTTCACTCACTCAGCCCAAGCTCAACCCCGCAGCTGGAGGAAAGATAGCAATCAATCTATTTCCGTCTTTGATCAACCAAAACAAACCCCGACTGCTCGGCTGAGGCTACCCCAACATAAAAACATGACACATTCATTAACTTGCGCCCGCAGAGACGTCAGCCAATCCTCGTTCTTCACGGGTTAAAGAAGTTAGTTTCTTTGATCCTCTATATGTACATACTGCACATTAGCTAATCCCCTTCGCATGTTAGACGATCATTATTTACTCCCTAAGTACACGTCGCGTCCTGTCCGACCCATCGGCGCTCGTTGACGGAAGAATTTGACCGTAAGAAGAAAGTTCATGCCTGGGATGATGACGACGATTAAAGAGGAAATTCCGGAAGGAAAAGGCGTTTGATTGTGTGCTACTTCGTTAGAAGGCTGGTGGGCGGCCGTTCTTCCGACGTTTTGCCCTATCAAGGATAGCTATCTTAATCGTAACTGACGGTTCGTTGGGTTTTGCCGGGACGGAGTGAAAAACTGCAACGTTCGGCAAAAAGGAAATCGCATGTAAACAACCTCCGGATGGTTTGTTTAATGGGAATGGAATGAGCTGTGTTGTGGAGTTTAGGTGTGTTAAGAGCAAAATAATGCGGTGAATGTTTTTCTCCGGCAGTTCGGTCATTATTGGGGTTGTGTAAATAGATTGAATTCTGCGTGAAAGCTATAACATTTTATCGCAAATTGAACATTAATTTATTGTACTGTTTTTGAAATTCTTGAAAAAAAAAACAGAAGCAACTCGTGCAATTCGTGGTTCAATCGCAAACATAGAAGCAACCATGCTACATGCTCTCTTCAACACAGTACACACAGGCCTTGACGTGGCTGGTAAGAGTCCTTAGTAATAGTCAGTTTTGTTCATGAGATGGATTTAATTCTTGAAAACACATTTTAAGAAATTGAAAATTCTTGTATAACACCGTACTTTTGAAGGGTGCATTCCGTTACCACAGTAAATTTAAAAAAAACACAGTAAGACTCAAAACTGCACAAACCTCTATGTAACCAAGGTGCTTTACATCACTCATGGAGCAATCTTGTTTCAAATCACAGTGACAAGATACCATAAAACATCAATAACCGGTAACAATTCACCCCTACCCCAACACCGGCCCTTGCAGGCAAGCATAAATGGAAAATCAAAAATAGCTCCAGTGTTGACCACCAGCAGCACCGGTATCCATTGGAGCCAGCCATGCTTCAGCCAACACGCGTCCGGATGTGGAATGCATGCTGATTCAAATAAATCATCGCTGTTTACCCTCATCGCGTGCACGACAACTTCCCTGCTGGCCAGACTGACAGACGATGAATTCACGACAACAACGTGTCTGCATTCTCGATTGTGCAATCTCGGCAGATTGGGAACCGCGGATGATTTGTTTGCGGGCAGAATGAAAATACTAGCCAGAGAATGTGATGCAATTTTAAATTTGGCCGCTCGGAATTACTCGATTCAGCATTTTCATTAGTTCCACTCTACCATGGCTCCTCAAAATTAATACTCTCATCCGTTGGTAATCATTACAACAAGATAACGAATTGAATTCACGGCTTAAGATTTCGTATCATGCTGTAACGTTAACTTCTTGAACAGTGCAGCGCCAGCGCCTGGAATCTTTGACTATAAAGACTTCTTCTAATCGTGCATTTAAAAAAAACTTAAATATCCCTCAATTTTTCAAAATACGCAAATTAGGGCCACGTCAAATTGCCAAAACCATCCAGCTCTAATTAGTTTAATGGAAGTTTTATGAGCCAATATAAAGCAACATGGTTTTAACATGGCATCAAGAGGTGCCAATAGGTTCCAAATTTTAGTCAGGTTTACAACGATCTAAAAATCTTATTTTCTCAAATTCCTTTTATTCTTGTTAAAGGTTTTATTTCGACTTCATGAACTTGTAAAATGCTTTAAAGCCGTTCTGCCTTCAGTAAATGCATTACACGGAAATTTGGCAGTGGTCATGTGGTCTTAACATGGAAAACACATGATCTCCAAGTTTTATAGTGGTCATTGCGAAGATAAATTGGCTTTTCGAAAAAACTGTGATTTTTTCAATTGCCATATTGGAACGTATGAAATAATTGAAATGTGGAAAAAATTCACCAAATTTTATATGTAATGCAAATGAATTGTAGATCGGAGACCAATAATTTTCTAGATAACCTTAATGAATTGGATCAATTTTCAGGAAATTCATGATTAATTTTTTGAATGTATATTTTTTAATTTTGTTTTTGTTGTTGTAAGCTGCATAATTTCCAGGTGCATAATGATGTTTAGCATTTATCGTTGTCAATGACCAACCAGTACACCAATGCAAATACATTGTGGAACATATGAACAGCCCCTGCCTCTGTCGGTTCAGAAAAAGGTATGCGCATGGCAAGCATGGGTAAAATCATCTCCTTTGCAAGTCATTTTCACCATACGCAACAACCATCAGAAGTGAGTCGCACACGTGTGATTTATTCCGATTCGGTTCATTACTATTCTGCTTTCATTCTTTTCGTAGGAAACAGAATTAAGTACTACTGGTATCATTAACCATTGCATTCAGTTTGATCAAGCTGAGCAAGATTAATTGGATCACACTCATTTCCTCAAATCATACCTTAAACATGATTTAACATTTCAAATAATGATCTAACATGATGTTAAGTAATCAAATGCAACATAAAAACTTAAAACGTCATTGTAAACCGTATCTCTGCTCTGATCCTTCCAGCTGATTGCATTCACTGAGTCAAAATAATCTCATTCGGTGTATTCAAATCACTTGTGTTCAGTGGCATCGCATTCATTCAGGTATAACGTAAAGAAGAAAATAAGGTAAGGGGATGTAATGTTAGTTGATTCGGTCTAAGTACCAAATACGTCATTATTCCGGTGATAATTAACCCTTATGTGTTCGACAAAAAACACAACTTTAAGTGATCGACAGGGTACCCGGGTACTCACCGAATTAAAATGGTTTTAACTCTGGCTATTATTGACCGATTTCAATGCTTTTGGCACCGATAGATTCAAAAACTCATTGGCTTTCAGAAAATTATCAGCAATGACCTTTTGAATTAATCTGGTTCTCGTAAATTCGGGTTACCGGGGCTGTGGTCCGCTACGGAGGCACTATTTGGAAACATCTAATAAAATACCCGGAAATGAAGCCAAAATCTTTGGTATAATTCCAAAAAACTTTTTTAATTCCATTGTGGGCCACATGCCGACATGTTCCTGCCACGGCCATTCTGTAACAGGTTCCCGTGGGGCCTCGAGTGGCCATGAATATTTTTTAGTAGAAAACTCTGGAAATATGGGTATCCAAATTCATGAAATTTCTCCAGTAGGATATTTTTCAACGTTTTGTGGCTATCTGATGATTTGTCCTCGGACCTGTCATCCCGAAACAGGTTCCCGTGGGGCCTCGAGTGGCCATGAACATATTTAGAAGGAAACCCTCGCATTATGGGTATCAAAATTCATGAAATTTCTCCAGTAGGATATTTCACAACGTTTTGTGTCTATCTGATGATTTGTTGTCGGACCGGTCATTCCGAAACAAGTTCCCGTAGGGTCTCGAGTGGACCAATTTTAGTAGAAATCCTTGGCAATATGGCTATCAGAATTCATGAAATTTCTTGAATAAGAGATTTCTCAACGTTTAGTGGCAATCTGATGACTTGTCCTTGGACCTGTGAATCCGGAACAGATTCCCGTGGGGCATCGAGTGGCTATGAACATTCTCAGTAGAAAAACCGTGGCAATATGAGTATCAAAATTCATGAAATTTCTCCAGCAGGATATTTCTCAACGTTTTGTGGCTATCTGATGATTTTTCATCGGACCGGTCAATCCGGAACAGGTTCCCGTAGGATCTCGAGTGGTCATGACCAGGGTTGCAATTTCTCTGGGGAGAATCACCCGGGTGCACTTTTTTAGCTCTCTTTGGTGAACCTCACTCAGTCTCTACGGAGATTTTTTCCTGACACCACAGTAGAGATTGTTCGACACAGCACGGGAGAGCGAGAGAATTGGCAGTTCGCTGCCTGAGCGTTCATACACTCACCGCAGTGTGAACGACGAAGAGTGAAAGAGCGAAAAAGGACGTACACCAGAACTAACGTGAGTGAAAACCTTGATTCAAAATTAAGAAAAATCGCTGGAAAACGGGAACAAGAAAGTACAGTCCGGAAGTTTTTTTCGTGACTCCCGGTTCCTTTTTTTTACTTTCAGAATATCATAGATGAACATTACGAATTATGGGCCACAGATAGTCTAGTCGGTAAAGGCACGGAACTACCAATCCAGAAGAGGCGGGTTCGATTCACAGTCCAGTCGACTTAAATCAATATCGACTTCCCTGGGCATAATTGGTGATTGGCTTCGAAAGCTTAATAACTGTGCAAGTGCATCTAGAACATTAGGTTGTGAGAGCCTGGCAATCAGCTAATTGCGATAAGCAATATGCTTGGATACGCCGAAAAGAAGACGAAGAACATTAAGAAATCAGTAACATTGTAAAAATGTTCAAATGCAACTATTGCGGTATAAAACTAGCAATAAATATTTTCACCAGGGTGACTCTCCCCGGTGAAATAATTCTGCTCTCTTCGGTGCTCCTCAGAGATCACTCACACGCTCCGGCCTGTTTGTGTGGTGAGGGTGCAAACGACAGACACTTTGGTGTCACTCAACTTGTGTTGTCTAGCAGAGAGTGGAAACAAAACAAAAATCTCTCTGGTGAGTTTGCGTTTGCCAATCTCCGGAGTACCTTTTCACTAAGCACCCTGCTAGCCCCGAGGAGAATTGCAACTCTGGTCATGACCATTGTTGAAGGAAACCTTGACAATGTGGTTATCAAAATTTATGAAATATAGGATATTTCTGAACGTTTTGTGGCAGTTTTGTTCATGGCCACTCGAGACCTCACGGGAACCTTTTTCGAGTTGACCGTTTCGAGGACAAATTATCAGATGGCCACACAACGTTGTGAAATAGTTTTCTGGGGTTTTCTACTGAAAATGTTCATGGTCACTCGATGCCCCACGGGAACCTGTTATAGAATGGTCGTTCCAGGAACAAGTTGACATATGGCCCACAATAGGATAGAAATAGTTTCTAGGAATTATTCCATACATTCTGACATACATTCCTGCAAATTCAATAGATTCCGATATTGTGTCTCCGTACCGGAACACAGCCCCGTTAGCTCGGATTTACGGAAACCAGATGCATTCAAATGGTCATTGCTGATAATGTCCTTAAAGCGAATGAGTTTTGAAACCCAACGCTGCCAAAAGAATTAAAATCGATTAATAAAAGCCAGAGTTATAATCATTTGAATTCGGTGGGTACCCGGGTATCCTGTCGATCACTTAAGGGTGAACAAAATCATGTTGCAATCAGGATGACCGATTTATTTTAAAGCAATTGAGACATTATTAATCAATTTATAGTTGTTCACTTCCGCGTAATTTTTGATTTCCTTAACTTTTTAGACACCATGATTTTACTGGTTAAGCTGAACAGATTATTCAAACGATCTTCGAATGATCTTGATTAGCATTAGCATTGACGTTTGCACACCTCGTGGATGGAGCTACGATGAGGAATAATTCGTTAAAGACATTGCATGCCATCATGAAACGAACCTGATTACGGTTACTGATACGTTTCTTCACGAAGACACTCCTCGATCGCTCACCTGGCCACGTCCATGCAACCGTTGGTGATAGGGAGGATTTTGTATCTACCTTAAGAAGACACGAGGAACCCACGTAGCCATCAGTAGATATCAAAGAAAAAAGAAAATTATTAGTCGGAGAGAATAGTTGAACAGAATGCCCTGTTTGGTGTACAGAACAAAACTGTATTCAAAAATGGTCGTTGGGAGCATCTTGTCTAAGAAGGTTAAGTGATGCTCCATTTCTCTTCAAACGGTTGGGACTTTAGCATTAACTATAGTCCTAGCTCCTTATAACTTATGGTTATAGCACCATTACTAACTCTCTGAAAAGAGAAGAATGTCTGAAAATATAAGGGGGCAGTCACCGAGATAAGCCTATCCACTTTCATTCAAAATTTCGCCAACATGTTGAGTGTCGTAGATCCACACTCTCTGCGTACCACGGCCTTACAACTGTTTGAATATTTGATAATTATCCTGACATCTATTGCCAAAAGCGCCGGAAACCCAAACAACCTTCATAGTCGTTTAAGAGATAAAAATGTGGCGAGTTTCAATACTTTATTTTCATTTGCTAAGTGCATTACAGATGTGCAAAAAATAATTCTCGGAAAATTTATGGCGAATATTTAACATTCGTTGACCTTAGCCTCAATGGACTACAATTTGGTTTTTAAACAAGAACCAAACACTGAGTTTGTCGACGAAGTAACAGTTCTTAGGAAGTGCAAAATGGTGAGTCGACAACTGTGATGGAGCGTGCGTCCCCGCAACATAGCTCTGGTCCTCACAAGTTCCTACCTCATGCTTCCACGGGTCAGCAGATGACAAAAACCGCCAGCTAAGGGTTGCGTACTTAGTCTCCTTCTGACTTCAGCTAGATTGAGGAGGTGCGTGCCGAGCGTCTGTCCACCAAGGAGGTCTGTTCACCAGCGGCTGAGTAAGAAACGCTGTATCTCGTCAGCTATATCTAAGGAGGCAGTCCCACCACCGCAATGTAGGCAGCGCGCTAAGATAGCATGCTGAAGTCTTACCCTACCTCGAAAAATGTAAGTATTCTTTATACGGTATATAATTTTCGATCATCCATGGAATCAGAAGACATGCTGATAGTACACATATTATTCTCATTTTATATTATAACATCCCTTCATAATACTTTTATGCTATTCTCAGCTTCGCATTTATCCATCATCGTAGCTTCGGCATTTATCCATCATCGAAATTCTCACTCAGTTGGGTGAAAACCCTGCTCTCTCTCAAGCAGGTTGTCGATGAGTAGCGAACCGTTCACATTTTCATCTCTCCTTTTTCGCCGATAATTCATTATCCTCTCTCTTGTATATGCAAAAATATCTCTCTCCAAAATTGAACGAACATATTTTCTCATGTAACATGTTTCACTGAAAACATGCTTAGATCGTATACGAGGAGCAAAGCTCGAAAATAAGTCCAAGTCGGTGCACACTGGTACGTACCGCCATGGACCATCATTATAGAATTATAATGTCAGAATAAAACAAACATGAAGATTAGTGCATTTTCAGGTGTCAAAAAGTAAGTGAAACATGATTATTGGCATCTAGGATTCACTGAAAAAAAAAACAATTTATCAGGTACTCATGCTCTCTGAAAATTATAAATCGCCGTTTCGGTCTCTGCTATTTTGTAAGCAACCGAGGGTTGCTATTTCGGTGGTGCTCAAGCGAGTGAATGAGTTTTCCCATGCATGGGTATAGGCGTGTTCTGCCGAGTGGGTCGTGGCAGATTTTATGTGTGAATAGACTGCCACATCAACGTTCAAAAGTGCCTGAACCAAATTAGACAGCCAGTAATGATCATATGAAGATGCGATGGGGGATCATTGTCCTAATATTCCAAGTTTAGCACAGAGTAAAATGTTTCGCGAGTTCTATAACGAAACGTGATGAAATTGAGAAAACGAGTGAAAACTTTGTCGAACTATTCTGAACGACCGTTGTGAGAATGCTTTCTCTTCTTTCTCGTGTTCTCTTCTCCATCCCATGATCGCGAACAATACCATATGACGCACCATGTAGAAAACCCTGAACACTACATCAAATGAAGCAATAACTATAGAACGATAACCCTAACCAATTTTACTTTCAGCCAAATTTTCTTACACGAGATAAGCAATCAAATGACCACAACAAAATATATTAAATACGTAATAAAATATAACGGGGAAGGGGAGGGACCATCAAGGCACCCAAGTGAAATGATTTGGGTAGGGAGCATGGGACTGCATCCTCCCCATTATTAACATTTCACGGAACAAGAGCGGTTTCTTTCACCACATCTATTGGATTTATACTGTGAATCGAGGGATCGACTCCAGTGCTGTTAAAGTGACCTTTACTTTTGGAAGGAGATTCTCTTTCCTAAATTTGCGGGCTTCGCGTTAGTGTCATATAGGAGCTTTATGACCGCAAACAACTATAGAATCCTGATCAAATGGTTTTTCAGATTACTCCACTGCTTTAAAAAGTTGCCTTGCTACAATGGATGGTAGTATAACACCATCATCATCATTTTATAATTTGAAGTGTGATACCCTGTGAATCCAAAATTTAGTTTGTTTATTTTACAGTCAAACAAAATTTATTGCAACACTAGAACGTTTTTCTCAGATATTATCTGCTGTTAAATGAATCAGAAGAGCAGAGAATCAAACAAAGCAGAACAACAAAATCCAACCACGACCTAACAATAAAGTTTGATAACTGTGGCCATTTAGCCCTTTGCTTGTTTTCATGGCAGCCAAAAGGTTTTATGAAGGTTTTCAAGTAACGGTAATAACATCTTTTAGTAGAAAATTTTCAAAATCTAGTCTAGTTAACTAGTTTTCACAACCGTCTCTAGTGTAGGCCACCTGGTAAAAATGTTGGCTCTTAAGAAGCATAGAGTTGGTAGAGAAAACAGTTTTGAATGTAGTTTTAGACCGCGAGAAGGGCTATACGGCTGGAATAAAACTAAAATTGTTACTTGGGCAAGGACAAGAAGGCTACCAATACGAAAGAGCTCCACCCAATCGAGAAATATTGGGCCATTGTCTAGCGGAATCTGAAGGAGAACCAAAAACCTGTTAGAAGCTAGAATCGAACTGCCGTTCTGCGGCGAACAGAGTAGCAGTACAGAATCTAATGGGAGGAATTACACGGAAAAGCAAGTTCGATCAGGATCTTATTTTGACTAAATTTTAATTGTAGAATTTAAATCAACTCACACAAGCATCATAACGATTAATTTTGTGGAGCATTGTTTCCAACGTGTATTTGTTAGATGATTTCTGGAAAACTTTGCTCTCACTTACCATTTTCGGTTAAATGACTCTCCCGTTCGCTTCATTTCACACCTATTGAATCAATTTTGACTCACTTTCGTTATAAGTGGGGTCATTCAAATTTGAGGAAGTCTTGTTGAGATTGGCAAATTAACAAATGAAATCGATCGATTTGAACATGATAAGAACAAGACGCTCTTTTAACAAAAGTGAGTTGAAAATAACTCAACAATTGAATCTTAGAGAGTTTGAGCTCTTTAAGGAGTGTATCGAAAAGTAGTTATAAACTTCCAAATAATAAAATAGGCATGAAAACATGGTTAAAATTAACATACTATTTCAGTTTATTATAGCTTAACATGTTTACAAAGATCAAACGGAAAAACTAGTCATCATGTTCATTT